>VUQS01067655.1:0-53262 GCA_015108495.1 Heterochromis multidens | reverse complement strand
TCCATCTGGAGATGATGGATTTGATGGTGCTCTGGGAGGATCTTCAACGACTTGGATAGTTTTTTATAACCCAACCCTGACTTGACCTTCTCAACAACTTTGTCCCTGACCTTGTTTGGAGAGCTCCTTGGTCTTCATGGTGTGATGCCTCTTGCTTAGTGGTGTTGCAAACTCTGGGGCCTTTCAGCAAAGGTCTGTTTATATTGACAGGTCATGTGACACTTTGATTGCACACAGGTGGACTTCATTTCACTATTTATGTGTGTTTTGACAGAAATTGGTTGCACCAGGACTTTTTAGGGGCTTCATGGCAAAGGGGCTGAATACTTATGCACATGCCAATCTCCAGATTTTAATTTATTAAAAATTCATTTTTCTATATTTTTTCCTCATTTCACGTCACCAACGCAGCCTAGTTTGTGCAGATCCATCACATGAAATGTCATTGCGGAACATGTTGATTCCAGGTCGTGAGGCAAAAAAACCTGACAAATGCCAAGGGGGATGAATACTTTCGCAAGGCACTGTATAAATCTTCTCATCTACCTCAGCAACAAATGCTTTTTTTTATTTTGCTTTACGGCATTAAAGAATATCCACTTACATAAACCTTATTCATATGCTGAGTGAAAATGAGTGAAAACCTAGAGTTGGAAACTGTGTGTACACAACTGTAGTTAGAGCGACAGTGCAGAGTCAGATTATTATTTCATGTCTTGGCCCTGGGAGAAGAGGGTTGGGGTGGGGGGGTGTCAAAAAGATGGATAAATAAAGTGACCAAAGGCTGTCTCTGAGGAAAAAGAGAGTTCAGTCTAAGGGGAAAGAGGGAGAGGAGAATGAAGAGAAGGAGCAAAGCAGGGAAGGGTGTGGGTTAGAAAAACTCCTAAGTATAGTAGGATCCCTGTTATGACACACAAACCAGCCCTTCATACATACAGGGAGAAGTGAGGGTGACACAGAGAAGACAGAGATCAGCAAGCTCACTGAGTTGTTTACAGTTACATGTAAGCTGAAGCATGTTTGAGTTGGCAAAACTAATCACGCAGCATGGTCTGCTCTGATAATCAGAGGTAAACTAAATTAATGAAGATTTAGGAGTCAAACTGTTTAAGGATAAATAGCACAGATGTAAAAATTAGTAAGTGAATTTTGAACATGCATTTCAACCTTTTTTAATAGGAAAAAAAAAAAGGTTGAAATTGATGCAGCAGAAAACAGACACTGGACTGTTAATGCATACACATTTATTCCTCATCAGTACCTGGTGCATAAGTGAGCCACAACTAATCGACAGACAGTCTGTAGATTCAGGTGTGTTATGCTAGGGGCAGCTAATGTAGCTGCTAGTCTCAAGCTGAGGTGACTTCACTTCTAACACCACACCCTCAGATTGTTTTTCAGTGTCAGACTTGTAATCTTCAGTCCCTACGGACGCCAACATAAGGACTGTGATGAAGGAGGTATTCACATCATTTACTCAAATACAACTACTTGTTCTACACTGTAAACACAAAGTCCTGCACTGAAATTTTTAAGTTTTTTAAAGTGAAATATTCAATCTAGAAAGATTTCCTCTGGGATTGTTATACTATGATGTCATTAGATTATTAATACTTGTGTTTAAGTAGTGTCACACGCCGGCTCAAAAAGAGGGAGACCACTCATTGGCTTAGGATGCTATTAAATTGCTTAATTAAATAAAGTAAAGAAACCTAAGATTAGTATGAGTGGTTGTCAGCACATCATTGTGTATACAATGTCTGAGTGTAGGGTAAGTGTATGAGTGAGTGTGTGCATGCAAAAAAACAAAAGAGATTCCAAATGTTCTATCAGCCAGCCAACATGGGGATAGGAGAGGAGCAGAAATAGAGCCTCCAGGAAGTTCTGGCAGAGCTGCTTTATGGTGCCCTGAGCCCCAAATGCTCAGATATGCTGCATCCTAAATTGGGTCAGCTCCACCCACCAATTACCTGGAAGAGATAGACACAGGTAACAAGGAAAACAAGGCCAGCCCTGTAGCCTTCACAGCAAAAGCAGAATTTTACTGTTGCGTGCCACTTTATGTCCAACTGCAAGATATATTTGTCATTCACAAAATAGTGAGAAATGTCATCACAAAGAGTCAAAAAGCTATTAAAATAGCCACCAGCTTTCTGGTATTTGAGCAGCTGATTAATTCATTGTTTCAGCTATACTTGCATGAACTGCTGGAAAGTTTCATTTATAACAGAATGTCCAGTATCATCATATACTGTAAGCAATGAGTAACTATAGCTGTCAGATAATTGTAGTGAGGGAGAAAGAGCAATGTTTCCCTTTGAGATGTAGTGGAGTACAAGTAGAAAGTAGCATGAAAAGACTCAAGTGAAGCACAAACACCTTAAATTTGTGTTTAAATTCAAAACTTAATTAAATGTACTAGCCGGGCCTGCAGCGCTTTTTCAGATTTAGTGATGAGTCGAATAAAATTCCATCGCGGATACAAAATTTGGTGTCTGTTAAGTTATACTGTAAAAAGGGTATTTGAGTTGTAGCTGAAGTAATGCAGTGTTTTAAATGATTCTCACTCAGCTTTCTGCTTTAGTTATGGTGGCATATTTTTGGGGTTTTTATCAACTTGAAATTACAACCTGTTCCCAAGAATTGGGATTCATAATAAATCCTTTTAATAAGATTTAACGATGTGTGATGATGTTTGTGTAAACTTTTCATTCAGATTGACCCACCCATTAAGGAGCAGATAGGATACATACAGACATATATACATACACTACAATCATTATAGTAAGATTTAGTTACATTACACTACTACTGGGATGTCACTTCAGACAATCTGTCTGACTTTGGCTTCCTCTGTTGCATTTAAAGCTTTATATACAGAATAGCAGGTTAAGCCCCATAAATAGACTCTGATGTGTAAGGGACAGTACCAATGTAAAGAAAGTGTTGTCACACAAACATTTATGTAGATGTATATGTATTTCCTATTTCCACAGAAGTGGCTGGCAGTAGCTTACAAGATATGAGCTAATTGGTATTTCTTGCCTACACAGTTCCTGGTAGATTAAAGAGGGCCATCGTGTATTATTTTCAGTTCAGCTTCAGACACACTATGCAGCTCTTGACAGTTGGTATTTAATTTGTCCCACTTGTGTGTCTACTGTATGTTATTTGTAGGGTGTGTTGAATGTTGTTGCTAAAAGGGACTTTCAGAATATATTCAACTTACCATGCAATTTAGCAACATCTCAGGGCATCTACAGTTCCTTCCTTACAGTACTGTAACTTCTCCATTTCTCCCAGACTGGGAAATAGACTAAAACACTGCTTATGATTATGAAGCATTTACTCACACATGTGTACAGGTACTTTCCCAAAACTACACACTGACAGCTACAATACTGTACAAAAGTCTTGATTCCCCCTCACTTCTTTATGTTTTGCTTCCAAAGAGCCAAACCTTCTTGAAATTTTTAAAAGTGGTCTTGAGCAATAGTTCTCCTGGCTTTCTGAAGGTCTTTCAAAGTTTTTCTTTGGACATTGGCAGATTTTTCACTCATTTTTAGTCCAGTACCTGACCATTTTCAGAGGAATTTTTTTTTTTTTTTTTTAAACCACTTAATATTGACTTTTGAATCATTCAAGCATAAAAACAGAACCTAACTCAAGGGATGAACCAGTGTTAACAGACAACTTAGCAAAGAACCAATTTTTAATTGTATGTTTAGGTACTTTGTTGCTAGCATCCTGTCAAAAAATACATTATTTGTTCCCATGTCTTTAGTTTAATCTATGAAAAATGCCAAATATAACACAGTTTGACAGACATGACATAGTATTTTTGTACCAACAAGGTGATTCCCAAAGAACTATTAGCCCAAAACTTGGCATATCTCAGCATGGTGTGCAGCATGTCCTTAAACAATTTGAGGAAACTGGACAAGGAGAAGTTGGAAGTCTAAAAAACTATCTAGAGCAGATGAGCAGTATCACAAAGTCATGTCCTTAAGCAATAGGATAAAATCCAGCAAAGACATGACACAGGACTGAAGCCCCATCAGAAATGATCTCAGTGGAAGGGTTTGCTGTCAAGAAGCCATTCTTGAGGAAGGGAAACAGGGAGAAAATGTTGAGGTATGCCAAATTACACAAGAACTGGACTGAAGTCAGTGACAAGAAGTCTAATGGAGTGACAGTATGTACAGAGGTGGTCAGGAGAGAGGTACAGCAGTGAGTATCTACAGGCATCTGTAAAACACAGTGGAGGCTCTGTATTGGTTTGGGGCTGCATTTCAGCCGGTGGTGTTGGGGATCTTGTCAAAATTAATGGAATTATGAACACAGAAAAGTACAATCAGATTTTGATCCACCATGAAACATCATCTGGAAAACAACTGATTGGCAACAGCTTCACTTTTCAGAATGTCAGTGAGCCCAAAACCACTGCCAAGGTAGTAAAAGCATACGTGGATGTAAAAACACACAATGGAGCACTATCAGTCATGGATTGGCCTCTCCAGAACCCGGACTTCAGCATTATTGAAGCAGTGTCGGATCCAAAGAAGAGCTTTTAATGTCCTTCAAGAAGCCTGGAGAACTATTCCTGAAGACTACTTAAAAAAATTACAAGCAAGCTGCCTAAGAGAGTTCAGGCTGTGTTAAAGAATAAAGGTGGTCACACCAAATATTGACTTTCAAACTTGTTAGAATAGTACAAACTCTGTTTTTGCTTTATATACTGTATTTCCATGTATGTTTGCACATGTTTCAATAAATTGCCCCACCCTTTTCTCAGTTTCCCAGCAAAATATAAAAAAACGAGGGGTGACTCAAGACTTTTGCATGGGACCGTACCTCGGCCAAACCAATCAGATTGGGATTCCACTTGGTTTAGAGAATGAAACTAGATATGTTCAGTGTTTCTCTTCCATCCCTGCTCTGCTCATGCTTTCTCACATACTGTACTTTCTTTTACCTGCTTCTTCGCTTTTCTCTACAGATTGTCTTTCTTGTAATGTAACTGCATTTTCACACAGATTTCTTCTGTTTCTTCTACCTAGATGTATTCACTACGTATACCTACAAAGATGGAGGTTTTCAGCCATGGCAACAGCAGATGCTTTGATGCAGATTAAGTTATCTCAGTAAATATAAGACAGATTGACTTTTTGTCTACCACCACTTTGAGTTTGACATTATTGGTTTTAATTTAACTTGACAACAACTGCCTGAGGGCAGCACAGTGGTGCAGTGGTTAACCTGTCATCTCACAGTAAGAAGGGTCCGGGTTCAAACCTGCTGCCAGCAAGTGGCCTTGTGTGTGGATTTGCATGTTCTCCTTTTAGCTTCATGGGGTCCCTTCCTTCATACATGAATGCTAAGTTAACTGGTTATTCTAAATTGGCCGTTGGCTGTTTTAGCCCTGTGATAGATTCTATCAGACATAAACACATAAAGACACATCTTGTGGGCTGTAGTGTCTATGACTAGCTTTCATCTTGCACAGAATTTATCCAGCTGCACCAAACTACAGCCTATTTTTAGATCAATTATTTCATCCTTAAGCATTAATAGTATTGCAGTGATATTAATATGTAATAATTCTGGGGCCTTTACATACCTGCTCCATTGAGAAATAGCAATTGAAATTATTTTAGCAAAATATGGTCTTCAGGTTACATATTTACAATTGTTTGAGTAATATATACGTTATGTAATGAAGGACTCAGCTATTATACTAACTATATTATGCTAAAAATGGTCTATACTTAGCCAGAACCTTTCAGGACTATATGACTGCTATGGTACAGTTTTTGAAGTCCTGACATTGAAAGAATCGATGAGCATTATCTCAAATACAGCCTCACAAAGCTGGAATGGCTGTAGGCCCTTAAGTCTTGTTTCTGCTGATTTTGCACATCAGTGCGAGCTTCCAGTATTTCTTTATCCAAACCTCCAGTGACTATGATGAGACTCATGCATCTATCCAATTCTACACAGATGTTTAAATACACTTCAGCAATGGGGATATGCGTAGGCAGCAGTATAATAATTCTGCAGTCTTTATTTTCCTTGCCAGATAAAGAAAACTCATCTTCCCAGGCTTTTTGCAATTAGCTATTCTTTCAGATTGACACCCTCCACCCCTCTTACACACACTGTAGTAAACTGTTTCTTTCTTTTCTTGTGGCAACGTCACCCACACTCCAACTCCAGATTTCTTCCCACAACAAAGCAGGCCTCTGATAACAGCTTCTGCTACTGATGTTCTCTTTTATCCTCGTGTTTAACTCATTCTCTCATAAGCCTTAAATTGCTCATTTTATTCTTTGCCCACTATGCTATAAAGTGCACAGACACACACGCACACACACTGTAAATGCACCACAAGGCCTGCATCTCCTGTCTCAACCCCTGCAGCTTCCACAAAACTATACCATCATTCCCTGTTTTCCCTGTCCTGTCCTCCCTCCTCTGGTTCCATTTTCATCTTGGTTTATATATGACACTTTACCACAAGCTGTCTGACCACCCATTGCCATGACAACTGCCGGCAAACATTTATCAAGCCAAACTAAGTCCAGATTCTCTCAACCGCACGCTCAGCTCTGGGCGCTACTGCTGCTTGACGTGAATCGTTGTGATTGTGTAGTACAGTATGTGTGTGTGCTCAATGTGAGCACATGTTGGGCAAAAGGAACTGAATTTGACACTACAGTGTTTTGGAGATTATAGAGACATGCCAGTGCTTATAGCATTAAGTAAAGACAATGATGTATGTCCTTGTTCCCGTCAGTTTCTCAGCCTCACATTTGACTTTATTGCACCTCTGTGAAATGTCCTTCAACAGAGATGTCTTATTTATGGCCTGTTTCTATCATCTATATTGAACTGACTCATAATGTTCCCCCACTCATTCCCCCTCCTTCACCTCTTCTTACACCCTTTCACAGATTTTCTCTCCATTATCTCCATCGAGTTCTGTTCTCATCTCTGTCACCCTCTCGTGGGGAATGGGGGTGGACAAAGAAGAGTGGGAGTAGGAATGAAAGTCAGCAAGTTATGGGAGAGTACAAAAAAACATACAAGAAGATAGCTGGGAGAATAATAGTAAGAATTTATGAATGAGCGGTGAAACAGAGTAAAATACACACACACACACACACACAAACACACCTGTGTTTGACATCTCAGTAAAACCATAACAGAGTGTAACAGACATGAGATGCCTGCTGACCGCATCAGGGGAGCTCTGCTGAAACCATTAACATTACACACATACTCACTCACCTACATGTTCCTGTGTGACACATGCTCAGGCTTACAAACTCACACACAGGCACAAGCATAAACACTAAGCTACTGCACAAATTAAAGCAAAGGTTACATGGTTAAAAAGGTGAAAAAAATGTCGGCTTGTTCATGCTTTATTTAAACGTGTAATGGAGTGTAATGTGTAAAACCAAAACCACAGGCTGCTGGTGTTTCTATAAAGGGTATATGTGCCTGTGTAAAGCGTGAAACCTCCATGCTCTATGCATTCCTATTGCTGGCTATTTTCACAAGGGTGAAAATGGGCAGCATGGATAATCACGCCACAAATTGCCACAAATGGCAACATTTCCTTCTATAGATTAACTTCAGTAACTGTGTGTGATTTGACACAGGTACAGATTTAACATGCTTTGCAAAACACAATCTCAAAGCCTATTGATCTAATTTTGCATCGTGGTTGCATGCCATAATGCAGCAGTTAACCCACTGCTTATCAGCTGCACAGTGTATCCAGACAACAATGGTCTTTTTCTTGACTTTCTTTCTGGTGAGTAGGAATGTCTCAGTTTGTTCTGTGCCACAGCAAACATGAGTACTGGAGGGGAGCTGATGTTCATGCTCCATGGAGAAACATACATGGCACAGGCACCTTATTAGGGGAACTTTAGACATCAGTTCTAAGAGATGAAAATGGCTGATATGACCAGTGAGGTAGTGTTTCACAGCTGCCAGGGTTTGTATGTGTCAGCTATAAGAGGAGATGAACCAGTAACCTTTTGGCTCTCAGTACACATATCTCTGATGGTAGCTGAAGGCCTCCAACAAAAATGAAATATGTCTTCAGTTCCAACATATCTGATAGATTTACTAAAGGATCAGACTTTGAAACAAGAACCGGTACTTTTTTGGACGCATGCACAACTTCCTTTACCTTTGATTTATTTGTCAAATGGAGTGTGTCCAGGTGTTTTAAGGTGCCTGCTTTTCTTCTTTATGCACAAAATCATCTGAGGAATGTCTTCATGGTCAGTAGTTTACTATCACACAGAGTAAAGTGGGCCTCAGAGAGGCTGCCACACCATCATTGGCACATACTGTTAAGTTAAGTAAGGTTAATTACCATATCACCCAGTAAGAGAGTGCTGAGGGAGTGGCAAGGAACTGGGAAGTGGAGAGACACCAGAGGCTGATTTTACATAGAGATGAATATACCTAGATTTGGATTCACAATATTAAGTTCAGTGAAACTTACGCACAATATTAACAGTTTCACCTTATTTTAAACTGTCCTTCAGTTTTTAGAAATGTAACAGGTTAAAAAAATTTTTAAAAGACGTCTGGAAAATGAACTGAAATGTGGTTCTTACCTTTAAGAAGGAGGATAAACTCCAGGCAAAGCAGGTATTTACGCAGCTCCATTTATGAATCCGAATGAAAGAAGTCTCTCTCTAATGTTTTTTTTTTTTTATTTTTCCTTTACGTTTACAAACTGGTGGAAATGCAGAGCGCCGATGCCCACCACACACAAAAAACACACACAGACACGCTTCTTTTCAGCTCTTTCTCTTCCCAAGAGATGCGTAAAACTCGGTCAAACTGTGCCGCGGTGGCATGTCATCTGTGCGTGAGTGGGACTAAACTTCAGGATCGATTCGTTTACGAAGGCGGTCGTAAATACTGATTTAAACCAAATAAACCTATTGAAAACGAGAAATCTGGCTATGATCTTTTCTTCGTCTTGTCTTATGTTAAAGTGCGAGAAAATGTCTTAATGAGCAAGTAAAAATGAAAAAATAAAAACAACTTTGTGACGCCTCAGTAACCCATGGCGTGAAAATAACTGCACCTGTCCCATCCAACAAGAGGCCGCAGTTCAGAGTCATTAAACAATTACAAATATGTAACACCTTCCCAAACAAGCAGTCAGCAGCGGGCTTTATCCCTCCGGTCTCCGGAGCGCGTCTTTGAAGCTCAAACTCTCCTCTGACAGAAACTCCGCTCATCAATCCCAAAGTCTAAGGAGAGCTGTTGTGCGCGGTATCTTTGATAAAACGTTATCCATGATCCAATCCGTTTATTTCCCTTATTTTAGGTTCCCCTGCGTCTCTGTCCATGTAAATATGTGCTTCTAGTAACGGATTTCTCTCACGTTGAAATGAAAGAGCGCATTTATCCTCACAGCTCCCCTCCCTCCATCCACCAGACTTCTCTCTGAGCAACTAGTTCACAAACCTCAAACCCACATCTCCCCCTTTCTCTCCTCACACTCGTTTTTTTCCCTAGACACACTCCGACAGTTTTCTCTCTCAAAAGCTTGTTCACTTTCCTTGTTTCTTGTGATTTATGAATAAAGCACCAAATTTCACTGAACGGCCTATATCCAATAAAGCCTTTTGGCATCACTTTATAAAGCACCAATTGTATATGCTTGCTACTAGTAAGAATAAGAATCAGCTGCAGTTAATATATCATTAATGAATCCTTTTTCAGAAGGTAAGCGGTTATAAAGGGCAAAGCGTCAAGCAATGATTAATAGCACTCAACGACATCTCATAAGACCTCAGGGAGGCTTACTAGGAGGTGGCACTAGCCTTTCATTAAAACCAAATTTGGTTTCATGTACCCTGTACTACTCCTGCTATGACAGATCAAAATGTCTGAAAAAATGACAGGAATCTGAGTCATATGGGAGTGAAAAAGAACCAAGTGCTCTGATTCTTGCAATCCCAATAGTCAATTTAAATTAGCGACACAAAAACAGACAACTGTTGGCAGTAAACCTTAACAATTTCAATGTCATACAGTGGGATAATCATAAAAAACAACAATTAGAACAACTGTGAGCTACTTGTTTTTAATTCTTTACGAACTAAATTTTGTATTAAAAAATGCAGTTCATGTGCCTTATAATACATGTTTTAAAGTCACACGTTGGTGAAATGCTTCTATCCTGATGGCATGTCTTCCAGCATGACAAGGGTGCCATCTATAGGGCAACACGTGTCAATGAATGCTTTGATGAGTAAAGAAATGTTGTGAATCACCAGTTACTGTTTTCACAGTCACCTTCTCTCAGCAACTGTAAGAGGTTTTAGGATAACATGTCATAAAAACACCAAATTAGGAGACAT
The DNA here is from genome assembly GCA_015108495.1 of Heterochromis multidens. Lineage (NCBI taxonomy): Eukaryota > Metazoa > Chordata > Actinopteri > Cichliformes > Cichlidae > Heterochromis > Heterochromis multidens. The sequence continues at coordinate 42,856 of VUQS01067655.1, read as the reverse complement.
ATTTTTGAAGAATGGTGCTCATTCCTTCAGTAGGTTTTCAGAGATTTGAGGAATCTTAAACAAGGAGTACTAATGTTGCTTTTGAGGCTTGTGGTGACTAAATATTTAATGATGTTTTCCCATCTGTTGTCCAACTTACAATGCTACACTAGGATAAAGTGGCCCAAAAAAAGTAATCTGAACATATAATTTTAGCATGTGTTCTGCCATGAAAGAAGGCTTTTGATAATTAATTGATCAAAACTAAGAACATAATAAAAATGCAAATTTCACATAAAATCTTTATTATCCAAGTTTACCACATCCTTAAATTGCAGTTATGTGGTTATCATTATTTTTTAGCTGTGGTTCGGGCTAATCACCTTCCATGATATTTTGCATCTGTACTGTTGGACTCATGGTGGGACAACAAACCACACACAGACCTTATCTTCTGTGCCTTTCTCCCACTTTCCATTTCTTGGTTCCATCTTCAGTTCTTGTCCTTGCATCCTGTACTTGCATCTTAGTCCTCCCACCAGAGGAGTGGGGAGATAGAGACACAAGGAAGAAACAAAATGAGACACCCTTGCTTCAGAGCCGTCATTTTAAACTGATGTTAAAATGTTCACATGGGGCACAGATGCATTATCTTCCCATTCTTTTGTTACAGCCAACTGCTTTATGTTAAGATCCAAAATGCCCATAAAAGTGCTCATGGCAAATTATATACATTCACCAGACACTTTATTAGGTACGCCTTGCACGTAGCAGGCTGAACCACCTTTTGCCTTCAGAACTGCATTAATTCTTCTTGGCATAGATTCAACAAAGTGCTGTAAACATTCACCAGATATTTTGGTCCATATTAACATGATAGCAACACACTTGGTGCAGATTTATCAGCTGCACATTCATGATGTGAATCTCCTGTTCCACCAAATCCCAAAGGTGCTCCTGCTGGAAGCCACCATCAGAAGATGGCTACATTGTGGTCATAAAGGGACAGACATGGTCAGCAACAATACTCAAGCAGGCTGTGATGTTTAAATGATGCTCAGTTGGTACTAAGGGGCTCAAAGCATGTCAAGAAATGATCCCGCTCACCATTACACCACCACCTTCCTTAACCATTGATATGGGACAGCTTGGGTTCATGCTTTCATGTTGTTTATGCCAAATTCTGACCCTACCATCTGAATGTTGCAACAGAAATCGAGACTCATCAAACCAGGAAACGTTTTTCTAATCTTCTTTGTCCAATTTTGGTGAGTGTGAATTGTAGTCTCAGTTTCCTGTTTTTAGCTGACAGAAGCAGCACCTAGTGTGCTCTTCTGCTGCTGTAGCTCATCTGCTTCAAGGTTTGACATGTTGTGTGTTCAGAGATACTCTTCTGCATACCTTGATTGTAACGAGTGATTACTTGAGTTACTGTTGCCTTTCTGTCAGCTCAAAGGAGTCTGGACATTTTCATCTGACCTCTGGCATCAACAAGGCATTTTCACCCAGAGAACTGCTGCTCACTGGATATTTTCTCTTTTTCAGACCATTCTCTGTAAAACCTATAGATGGTTGTGTGGGAAAATCCCAGAAGATCAGCAGTTTCTGAAATACTCAGACCAGGCCATCTGACACCATCAACCACATTCAAAGTCACTTAAATCACCTTTCTTCCTCGTTCTGATGCTCAGTTTTGACCATGTCTACATGCCTAAATGCACTGAGCTGGTTCCATGTGATTTTATCATTAACAAGCAGCTGAACAGGTGTACCTAATGAAGTGGTCTGTGAGTGTATATTTAGGGGTACTTAAACCCTTGTGTGGTGTTCATGTTTTTGTTGCTCAGAAAGTGTTTGCAGGTCTGGTGGACTCACAAGCATTTTGGGTTTTTTTTAAAAGAAAGAAAACAAAACCCCAAACCAACCTGGCATGCCTGCAGTGGAGAAGAGAGAATATTACCGAGCCTTAGCCAAGTGCCAACAGGTGTGCTTCCTCTCAGGACACGCCTCTTACACCCTGCCCACCTCCTAAACACAGAGGACAGACAGAGCAGGCAGAGCGGGCAGGGTCATCACACCTGCCATGTCCTTATTAGTTTTACCTGTTTGCATATATATTCCTGCCTTTCCTCTTGCATTTGGTGTGGCTTTCTATTTTCTTACCAGTGTTGTTCCTTCTGCTCTTCATGCCCTCTTAGATCATACAATACTTTGTTGGACTTGTAGCTTTGCAGATGTGTGCAGCGCCGTTTGTTAAGACTGTTTCATTTGCTCTACCTGACTGTCCCCTTCTGGACACACCACTGTGTGCATGGGTTAGCACCGCCCCTCCCTCCCCTGAAATATGACTGGCCACCCCCAGAGATCACTGGTGCCATTGGGCTGGGGTACAGTTAGGGTACAGCACTGAAAAGTATGTATTGGGCCACTGCAAGTTAACAGTACATTTACTCAAATAGAAGTACAAGTACAGTTTTATTTGTACATAAGTATTTCTATATTATGCTACTTTCTATATTTTGCATGCAAATATTGTATTTTGTACTCCACATCATTTATTTTAAAGCTTAAGTTACTTTATTTGGCAGATTTTAAATTATAAATCTAATAGCATATTATTCTGTAATGGTGAGCACTAAGTAAGCAATTAAAACCATCTCCAGCTGCAACTTTAAAGCAGTATACTCATTAATGACTCAATAATAATCTCAAAATATATGTCAACTGAAAAAGGGCTATTCTGTTGTGAGTATTTTTATTGTAGGTTTTTTATGTATATTTTGTACTAGTTAGCTGATTAAGTAGGATTGTGACGTAAGTACTCTCTTAAGTAATGAGTCTAAATACTTCTTTCTAAACTTTGCAAAACCAAGCCAGGTTTATTTTCTTATGCAGTGCCAATTTTATGTAGTACATCTATATTAGGGCTCAGGCCTGTCTGTTTTCCACACCAATTTTCTACACTGTATTCATATTCAATCAAATATTCTTGTGAACGGTGGGCTCCCCTGCCTTGTCCTTCACCACATCACTTAAAAAGTCCTGGTGGGCCTCTATAGTTCACATGTTCACATTATTGTTTTTATGTGACTGTTGTTGTTTTAAGATTAGCCGGGCATTTGATTCAGCAGGACAGTGAAATATTAGCTTAACAGTTTTACTTCATCAATGTGGTTTCATTGATAAAATTAGAAGAACTCCAGTTTAAGAGCGGCTCATGTTTGTTACTTTACACCTGCCTGATGCTGTTTTTTTCCCTTATACCTGATAAGAGTCCAAAAAGACTGACTTCCATTATTTAAATTATTGTTCACAAGGAATAAAATGAATGTACTGATGAATATCTTTGTATTTTTTCTTCTCTGTCATCAGAAGCTGTTCATTGACTGCATGTTTCTCTCTCATTATTGAGGTACTTAAACAAAATGTAACAGTAACATGTTTGCTCATGTAATTTTTTCCTAAATAACTCTGTGAAAATTGGACTTTCTTCCTTGGCTGGGTGGATGGAAGACCGGCTGCCTGCTTTTTGCAGGATGTATAAAGCTGAGTGATTTTAATGGCACCAGTTTTTGCCCCTCTTGCATACATAGGCCTCAAGAAGCCAGTCACTGGACTTTGCAAAAATGAATTAACTTGCTTCTGTCACTAGTATTTGATTGTAAATAGTTTCATATAATAGCACTTGATGTTGTGTTTAAGAGTGCAAAAAAAGAGTGTACTTTATTCAAAGCAGCTATAGTGAAGAAAGGTTGCCAATTTTGGCTGCTGCTGTTATAATAAATTCCATTTATAACCATTTGGTGTCGCAGTGTTTCTGCTTTTGTATTTTCCTGAGCAGCCTCATGGTGTGTGTGTGCTCTCTGTAACCGCTCTTCAAAATTGGTAGGGTTTCCTTTTAAAGCTAATTGCATAGCTCATCTGAGGCCAGATTGTCTTCTGATTGTCAGTGCAATGTCTCATGATGGTCAGCTGATGTCAGATTCATATTAATGCTGAATTCCTCCTTTCACACTTGAAGGAATGCTGCTGAATGTCTTTTTTTTTGTCTCTTGCAAGCAGCAAATCAGCTTTTCCAGGGTCATCATGTGGCCAACGGCAGCACGCAGTGCAATGGGTTTGCAGAGTAAACTCGTAAGTGGCCAACACATCTCGAAGGAATCCATTTGCTTTGATTCATGAGTCCAGTGAGATAAAGTTAATGATTATTGGAAAACTGACCTCACTCTCTCCGGGTTTCCCCTTACGTTTACTGTGTCCTTGACATTAATGCCTCCTTATTCATTCTCCATCTACTGTCTTCCTCACAGAGAATCTGGTGAGAGTTGTCAGATACTCCCATGGGATCCCTGCACAATGACTCAAAGAAACACCAGGCCAATATTATTTTTGCAATTATATATTCTAGCATGTTTGGCACATGTTGGTTTCTGTAACTCGACTGGCAACATAGTTCTGCTAACTGGCAGCTGCATTTAAAGTCAGATGCACCCGCTCACACCCAACCAAACGTCACTGTACACAATCACTGAGTCTTGCACTGAGGTGAAACCAGTATGAGAACCAACTCCCTCTCTCTGTCTCTCTCTCACACACACACACACACACACACACACACACACTGTTTCACACCAGTTGGCGCTATGCAGGAGCCCATTAACATCAGGCATAAAACTTTGCAGAATCACGCTGCTGTGACAACACAGCTTAAATCAAAGCAGAGTAGATAACCTTTACAGCTTTTAGAACCCACTGCTGCACATTAAATATATTTTATTTATTTTAGTCACTGTATTGCCTAAAAAAAAACAATGATGATGTACAAGTAAGCACTTTCCTGCAACTTTAAAGATGAAGACTGGTTAGATTTGGTGTTTTTGGATTAGTTTTCCCATGCATATTTGATTATTCCTCCTGATAGTATATTAGATTGATCTACAGTCTTGTATTTTATGGTCTAATAAGAATAAGAAATACTCCAGCAGAAATTGTACCAAACTGCATTTGAGTTTCACAGCTTAAAAGACAACAGCAGAGGCTGTATGTTGGATTGATGTCTGCTGCTCAGTGTGTCTGCTTTCCCTTTTCTAGACAAATGCACATTTCAGCACAAGTTGAACATGGAATGTCCGCTGGGTGTACTACATTAGTTGGCGGCTCCGCGGGATATTTTGCCTGTTGTATGATAACTAAATCAACGTCAGACCTAGAGTCTGGCTATGTAGATAAATAGATGCAGGGCTGTAGGAGACCATAGCACCAGTGTGTTACATTTTATCAGTACAGCACAGTAACTGTGATTTGTGGATAGTTAGACAGTAGTGACAGTGTGGTGTTAGTAGACAAGCCTTTTTTCCTTTCTGTCATCAGGCGCCCCGAGACGTCACTCCTGTTGGGTTTGGTTGGAATTCTGCCAGCATTTTATACTCGCGGTTGTTATGATGTTTTTCTCTCAGTCTGCACGGCTTCTTAAAGGAGTAAATTCTTCTAATCCAGTATAGTGTCACGGTCCCTGTTATGTTAATTAGTTTTGTTTTTTCTTTGGGGTTCTAGTTTCTCCTACCTTCTGTGTCCCCCTGTCTCTGTCATCATTTTTTGCATTGGTCCTCATGTATATCTAATTAGCCAATCACATGGCAGCAACTCAATGCATTTGGGCATGTAGACATGGTCAAGACGACCTGCTGAAGTTCAAACCGAGCATCAGAATGGGGAAGAAAATTTATTTAAGTGACTTTGAATGTGGCATGGTTGTTGATGTTGTTGGTCTGAGTATTTCAGAAGCTGCTGATCTCCTGGGATTTTCCCACACAACCATCTATAGGTTTTACAGAGAATGGTCTGAAAAAGAGAAAATATCCAGTGAGCAGCAGTTCTCTGGGTGAAAATGCCTTGTTGATGCCAGAGGTCGAAGGGAAATGGACAGACTGCTTCAAGCTGATAGGAAGGCAACAGTAACTCACATAACCACTTGTTACAACCAAGGTATGCAAAATAGCATCTCTGAATGGGGTGGCTGTAGCTCAGGAGGTAGAGCAGGTCATCTACTAATTGGAAGGTTGGTGGTTCAATCCCTGTTTGCTCCACTCTGCATCCAGTCCCTCTTTTTATGACCACAGTGTACCCATCTTCTGATGGCTCACTCCCGCGGGATAACACACCATGTCACAAAGCTCAAATTAAAGCTCAAACTGATTTCTTTAACATGATAATGAGTTCACTGTACTCAAATGGCCTCGACAGTCACCAGATCTCAATCAAATACAGTGCCTTTGGGATGTGGTGGAATGGGAGAGTCACATTGTGACACAAAGAATTAAAGCAGTTCTGAAGACAAAAGGGGGTCCAACTCGGTACTAGCAAGGTGTACCTAATAAAGTGTCCAGTGAGTGTAGGTTTCCTTTTGTTGCAATGTCTATTTCTTCTCCATGTGTCACTGCTCATTGCTCATGCTTCCTGTACCCCATCTGTGAACTCTTGTTCCATTTAAGTCTTGGATTGCTTGATCAACCATTAAAAAGTTTCATTTTTTTTTGTCTTTGCCTAAATCTGCATCTTGAATTTGGGTCCAAAATCTGAATTCACATGATGAGTTTTTTTTTCTTCTAAAAATCAGAAAATATCTTCTCAGCTTTCTGTTCTGTGCTTTATAAATGTCAAGCAAATAAAGTGATTTGGACCAATCCACGCAACCACATTCCAGACAGCTGTGCATAGGACAGAGGGTTATTTTGCTAGGAAATGCGTTGAAACATGCTTATCTTTGTTAAGGTACATCTGCACCCATCAGTTTCAGGTAGACATTGGCAGAAAGAAGAAAACAACCTGAAATCCACACAATCAATGGAAAATGTTGGGCTACTCCTCCATTTTGCTTTATCATTGGCTGATGCCTGATACTGGGTGGAAATAACAAGCAGATTGAGAAGAAGCAGAAAACTGGTATCAAGGCTAGCCCAATGACTATCTGTCACAACCTTCCAACTTGACAGTGTACACATCTACAAGATGGATCATATACATGTTCTGAGGTCTCCCCTGTAACGTATGAATGCTTTGCTTTCATCTTTACAAAAGTATTGCTTAATGACAACATCGCAGACTCTATTCAGCCAGACCAGTTAACATGCCACAGAGCAGAAAGAGTCTTTATAAAGGATGATGAGACTTGCGATTGTATGTACATTACTGATGCTTGGTGCCGTGACGCTCTCATTGTTTTGAAACCTTGTTCACAGCTGGTTGAGTTGGTTAAGTTCTGTCCTAATTATATGCCATTCTGTTAGTGGCTATGCCTCCTAACTCGACTCATAAACACAGAAAGCTGTGATGTGGGAGGCCCATATGTGTTGCACATATGGCAGAATTGACAAATAAGTCTTGTTTGACTTTAACATGCTGTTGTTGTGTTAGCTATAGCAGCAAAATAGTTGTGAGCATTTCTGTTTGAAGCTGGTGTGCTGGATCTGGGGAGCCATCTCATCCTTGTTGCCTCTTTGGTTGTGGAGGTTTCAAAAATATATAATATTTTATTATATTATTTCAATAAGTCAGGCTTTCTTGTAACTTTTTGTAAAGTGGTCTTGAGCAATAGTTCTCCGGGCTTTCTGAAGGTCTTTCAGAGTTTTTCTTTGGACATTGGCTGCTTTTTTACATTTTCAGTCCAGTCCTTGTACCTGACCATTTTCAGGGAAATGTTTTGTTTGTTGACACTTAACACTGACCTATGAATCATTCAAGCATAAAAAGGCACCTAACTCAAGGGATGAACCAGCATTGTGTCTACAGATAAAAGACAACTCATCAAAGAACCAATTTTAAATTTTATCTTTAGGTACATTAGGGACTAGCAGTCTGTCACAAAAACACATAATTTGTTCCTATTTCTTTAGCTGACTCTGTGAAAAATGCCAAAGATGACACAGTTTGACAGGCATAAAATTGTATTTTTGCATCTGAAAGTCATGTCCTTAAGAAATTGGAAAAAATCCAGCAAAGACTTGACACAGGACGTGAGAGATGCATCTGAACCTTCAGTTGATCCATCTACTGTTCACTGAAGCCTCATCAGAAATGGTCTCAGTGGAAGGGTGGCTGTCAAGAAGCCATTCTTAAGGAAGGGAAACAAATGCTGACATCTTATGGAGCGATGAATCCAAATTTGAAAGTTTTGGTTCAGTTTGTTCAAATTGTTGTCAATATGTACAGAGGAGGTCAGGAGAGAGGTACAACAGTAAGTGTCTACAGCCATCTGTAAAACACGGTAGAGGCTCTGTCATGGTTTAGAGCTGCATTTCAGCCAGTGGTGTTCTGGCTGATCTTGTCAGAATTGATGGAATTATGAATGCAGAAAAGTACCTTCAGATTTTGATCCCCCATGAAATACCATCTGGAAAGCATCTGATTGGCAATGTTTTTGTTTTTCAGCATGACAATGATCCCAAACACACTGCCAAGGCAGTAAAATCATACCCGGATAAAAAAACACAATGGAACACTTTCAGTCATGGATTGGCCTCCCCATAGCCAATCCCTCAACATTATTGATTTTCCTAGCAAAATATAAAGAACAGCAAAATGTTTTCTGAAATGACTAACACACCAATAAACACACTGCATTTACTATTCATGTATTTGTGCTGTTGTAAAAGTGGTGGCTTGGTTGCTTGAAGAACAACTTATGGAAGAAGAAAAAAATGGGAAGAAGATCATGAATTTCTGTGTGATAGATGGAACTGTTAATCAAATTAACACATGAAGGCAGTTATAGAGGCAGAACACATGGGAGTTGTTGGGAATATGGTGGCATGTTTAGATTGGTACATAGTCAGAAGAAGCAATGGGAATGGAGTAACCACACATGAATGATGAAATCAGGGAGCCGATTTGGCTTAATTTTTGTGACTGCTAACACCAAATGAGGAAACAAGTGCAGACGTATGTGTCATTGTTTCCAAAAGTCTCAGTTTCTGCCAGTCCTGACTAGACCACATGCCCGGATATTTCAGAGTAAAACTGGGTCAGCAGAGTGTCCAAAATTCTCTATTTTAGAGCTAAAAGTATCACATTGGTCACTAAATGTAAGTGTAGCAAACTTATTAAACATTTTAAAACAAAAGTGTGCCTATAACTGTTACATTGTGTCGTTTCCTTGTTTGTGCATCCATGAATTTCGGTGGAAGCGTCTGAAGAAACCCTGACAGGAGTGGCATATTTGTTTAGTCACCGTGTTTGACAGTATCGACAGTCTTTTTCCAAAATGGATTACTCCACCTTTAATCTTTTCCCATGAGGAAAACACTCACACTGTTTTTGCTCTCTCACACATGCACCAAATTTTGAGTAGCAGCTTTGGGACTTTTTCATGTACACACATGTTTTGTGTGTGTGTGTGTGTGTGTGTGTGTGTGTGTGTGTGTGTGTGTGTGTGTGTGTGTGCGCGTGTGCGGCAGCCAGTAAGTTTTCACAAGGTGTGTTTCCTCCAACCCTGCTTCCCAAATTACAGTGCTCTGCAACCAATCAAATGACACCACAGCACACCTCAGCCAGCATTACACTGCGTCCAGCTATGACACGCTGTTCCCCAGCGTGCTCGAAAGAGGAAAGAGATGGAGACAGTGAGACAGGGAGAGATGGGGGAAAAAGAAGAAAGGAAAGAGGATGATAAGCTGAACCTCATGTATGCAGTTTAATAGACTGAAAATGTTCACGTCCAGGTTTTCCCGCTCTAATAAAGAAAATTAATATTAAAATAAGTTCATGTTAAAAAGCATCATGGTTAAAATATGCTTTTTCAGCTTACATGTATGTGCACTTTTGTGTGCATGTTGGTTTGTGTATTGGTACATGTGTGAGACTACAGTGTGCTGATCCTAAAAACAAGGAGTGAGTCATTGAGATTTAACAGTTGCAGCAGCTGTAAAGCTTGATGATCCTTCTGAATGCGTGCCTTCACACCCCCACCCCCACCCGGGCCTTTCTCTGTGGAGTTTGCATGTTCTCCCCATGTCTGCGTGGGTCTCTAGGGACTCTGGCTTCCTCCCACAGTCCAAAGACATGCATGTTAGAGGGGTTAGGTTCATTGGTGATTCTAAATTGCCCATAGATGTGAATGTGAGTGCGAATGGTTGTCTGTCTCTCTGTGTTAGCCCTGCAACAGCCTATCCAGGGTGTAACCTGCCTCTTGCTCTATGGCAGCTGGGATAGGCTCCAGCCCCCCTATGACCCTGAATTGGATAAGCGGAAGAAGATGGATGGAAGGATGGATGGATGGATGGATGGATATTGTGATAGGACAATGGAGAGAAGACAAGAAGGCTGGGAGAAAGACCAGGGAAAGACAAGCAGTAAATTGCCTTTGGGTGGATTCATACCCGGGCCTCTGCATTAGCCTTACAGGGCTAATGGGGCTGCCTTAAGGCAGAAACTTTTTTTTTTTAATCATTCAAACACTTACAGTGTACACTGGGAAATGAATCCTTGAGCTAATGACATCAACAAAAGATAATTGGAGTCAGGAATTAGTGTGTTAGAGCTACTTTAACTTACATTTTGACTTTGCTTTTCATGAACCATACCCCCACAAAAAGAGATCGCAGGAGACATGCCCTGAAGGAATTCTTAATGCCAAATGAGGTCAAAAGGTAAAGCAAGAGTGTCAGCTCAAGGCTTAAAGGGCCCTTTATTAATTAGCAAATAACTAAAGCTTTTCATTCTGTTTTCATGGATGTTCATGCTCAGCACTGAAAATGTTTTGTGTACTGATGAAACTAAGGTGGGATTAAGGTATAAAAAGGACACCACAAAATCTTAATGTTGACATATGGTGTGTGAGCATAATGACTGCACTGCTGCCTCTGTGCCTCTTTAGCTTCCCTTTATTGATGGGGAAAATGAATTCACAAGCAAATACTATCACTGCAATGTCAGTTCTTTGCAGCCAAAATATGACCCACTATTCTCCCTCTGTCTATAAAGTTCATCCTTCGTCTTCAGACACTATCTCCCATCTCCTCTGTGTCCTGCAGTGTATCCAGAGTTCAACGTTAAGAGTCTGTAATCAGATTTATTACATTCTTCACCTCTACAAAGACTTATTCAGTCCACCTCCAGAATACTGTAAGACCATTGTCCTATACTTAGAGGAGAAAGATGAGTGTGCTCATGCCACACTGTGATACTAGTTTGGAGAGTCCCCTCAATGAATAGACATGAAGAGTGTAAGCTAAATCCTTGGCCTCATTGTGTGTAAGTGAATTTGTGATCTTTTATACAAATAGGACTAAGACTGCTCCTTCAGTCTGACTCAGTGTCTCCATGTCTCTCGGCTGCACTCCTCTTTGATTTTATTTTCCTAAATGGAAGGATTCTCTGCCCAGATGTTAAAATGAGGATAGTTTGAAGGCTGTCGGTTTGAGTGTGCTATGTGCCACAGTGGGTCAGGGTGCCAGCCGAATACTTTTGATTTCCAAACGTCTTCCCCTGACCTTTACTGCATGCCTTCCCCTCTCTCTCATGTCTTTCCCATGCCTGAATAACTAACTCCTAATTTGATGGAGGGAAAAAAGATAATTCAATTTTTGTTTGTGAGCTTGTGGATGTGTTTAAAATTGTGGATTTCCATGTGTTGAGGGCCAGTGCGGTTGCAGTGACTCCTTTTTTCTGTTCTGTAAAGTGTGTGTGTGTGTGTGTGTGTGTGTGTGTATGTGGTATGATGTCATGTGCACTATTCTTGACCAGTCTTTTACAAGAGACCTTAAAGGTTCCTGGGTGGTCTAATAGTGTTTGCCACAGGAGATTGGTGCACTTTACCTGCAGATGTGTGTGTGTGAGTGTAAATCAATATCCTGGACAGTGACAGTACAGTGTGTGAGGGTGTTTAACCTGTCATCACACTGCCACATGCATGCTTTTCCTATGAATATGTGCATCAGGAAGGTGTAGTGGGAATGCACCTCTCTTTGCCCATCATGCTCTACATCACCCGCAGGACATTTTTCTCTGAGGCCTCCCCCTCCTTTACTATCTAACCCAGAATGCACTTGACCCTTTTGCACAGTAATTCCTTCAACCAGATCACAAATCACCTGCCCTGACTTTTGTGACACACACTCAAGTATGTAGGCAAGAACACACTCAACTCCTGCATTAATGTAAAGTAATTTATCAAATGCCACCCTGAGTCAGCCGTGGCCCTGGGGCACCTAAACTAACCTGCTCCCCCCAAACTTCAACAACTCCAATGTCTAGTTGTATTCAGATATCTACGATTGCCTATGGTTACCTTGTTAGACATACTCAGGTGGTGTCAAGTTTCCAGTTAAATCTGATAGATGAAGTGCAGCAGTTATTAATCATGCAGATGTTTTTTTTGTTTTTTTTTATCTTGTGTGTATGCCTGTCTGCATTTTTTCTTCTACAGTATGTCCATTTCTGTTTCTTGATTTGCTCTTACAGAGTGTTGGCGTGCAGTGTGTTTGTCTGGAGGTTGCCAAAGTATTCAGATATCTTCTATTCCTTGTTATGTTTTCTGGAACGCCTGCGGAAATAACGATACAGTCAGGATGTCATCAGCAGACACGAGCGCGTTCAGTTTCTTCTTGTTTTTTCAGACAACCTTTTTCACAGGTTTTTGTGCACAGTGTTTTATAAACTGCATATACAGTGGGAATGTTTCATGGTGTGTGTGAAAAGTTGACATAATGTGTGTTTTCAGTTTGCCGTGTGAATGTGTGTGTGTGTGTCCGTGTGTGTTTTTTACAGGGGTCCAGTGCAAGCAGGGTGTTTTGAAGGGGGCCAGACAGCTGCCTTTTACTGCCCCAGGGGGCAATAAACAGAGAGGGAGGGGTAGTTATTTACCTCTTTTATTAGGGCAGGAGGCAGAGGAGGGGATTTTATTGGGGTCACACCGTAACTACACACAGCTGCAGGGCAAGAAGAGAAATAAAGATGAGATAGTTCTTAAAAAAAAAAAAAAAAGTTTTGTCAATACTAAATCCCTCCCTCAGGAATCCATCCGTACTTTTTTCACTTAATAGATAAACATGATATCATTTTGTCATTTTTCCTCCCCCAGCCTCTTTTCCATTTCCAGGACCCTTAACGGTCTGCTTGTTGTTAAGCACATCTGCTGTCAATCAGCTGTACCCTGTAATCCAAGTGGCATTTCCTGCCATTAGAGTCACGCCCACTGCCCGAACTCTGACCATTTGACGATTGGTCAAGACGTTCACTGTCCGACCCCAAAAGATCTCAAGCTGACCTCTATTTGTCCAATGACCCTCCACAGTTGCAATAACATAAAATCTATAAATGAGGACATTTAATGGATTAGGCCGACCCGTTAGGAGAGATTCCTTTTAACCTTTTTTCCAAGATCAGAAGATCAATACCACTCTTGTGTCTGGGTCTCATACCTCAAATGGACAGTTAGCTAGCATCAACAACCCTGCTCTGTATATAGGCATCAACGCCCACCTACTAGCACCTCTAAACATGAAGAGTAAAATAAAAAAGCAAAAAAACAAAAACACTGACCAGCAGCAAAGCAGCAACAACTAAAGCAAGATGTTGGTTGTAACATTTGACATTTTTAGACTCAGTCTTTTAAGATATAACACATTAATTAGTTGTGCTGGTTGGCCGATTTTGCTACCACTGACTACAGACAGTTTTTAGGGGCTTTTCCAACTGGTGAGTAGCTATCTGTTTCATCCTCTGGTCATTGTTTACAAATGCAGATTTTTTTTTTTATTAATAAAAAGCTAAATAATCATCAGGTGAAACCAGAGGGTTTTTGAGACTGCATTTAGGCCCGCCCAAACTTAATTGGCCAATAGAACTCAGACTACAGTGGAAAGCTACAGAGTCTGGTCCTTGCCTGCAGATTATGAATATTCATATGCAGATACACTATACAGACAAAAGTGCTGGGCCACCTATGCCGTACACCTACAGGAGCTGCTTGGTCATGGAAATCCATGCATGAAGCTCCTGATACAGTTTTTGTGCTTTTGTAGCTCCCTGGAAAGCCTTCAGTTGATCCAAAATGCTGGAGATACTGACAGGGACTAGAAAGAGAGAGCATATTTCTCCCATATTAGCTTCTCTTCAGTGGCTCCCTGTTAAATCCAGAATTGAATTTAAAATAATTCTCCTCACATACAAAGTCTTAAATGATCAGGTCCCATCGTGTCTTAAAGACCTCATATAGTTCTTTATTATCCTAACAGAGCACTTCACTCTCAGACTGCTGGCTTACTTGCGGTTCCTAGAGTTTCAAATAGTAGAATGGGAGGCAGAGCCTTCAGCTATCAGTCACAACATGACAGCAATCATGCAGACAGACACTCTCTCTACTTTTAAGATTAGGCTCCGAACTTTCATTTTTGATTAAGCTTATAGTTAGAGCTGGATCAAGTGACGCTGAACCATCCCTTAGTTATGGTGCTGGAGGCTCCGGCTTCCCATGAAGCACTGAGTACTTCTTTTCCACTCACCTTTTTTTCACTCCCCATGCGTTTATATACCACTGCAGCATGTATCCTCTCTCCCTTAGTCTGTGTTTTGTCCTGTCTCCCTGTGCTCTTTTTTTGTTTTCTCTTCAATTTCCCCTCACCCTCACAACCAGCCACGGCAGATGGCTACTCCTCCCTGAGCCTGGTTCTGCCAGAGGTTTCTTCCTGTTAAAAGGGAGTTTTTCCTTCCCACCATTGCAAAGTGCTTGCTCATAGGGGGGTTGTTTTGATTGTCGGGGTTTTCTCCAGTACTGTAGGGTCTTTATAGTACAAAGCACCTTGAAACGACTGTGAATTTGCACTATATAAATCAACTTGAACTGAATTGAATCTGCCATTTTGTGGCTGAGTTGCTGTGGTTCCTAAATGCTTTCACTTTGCAATACCACTTACAGCTGATTGTAGAATATCTAGGAGAGAGGTAATTTCACCAACTGGCATCTCATTCCAGTACCACGCTCAAATTCAGTTAGCTCTTTAGAACAACCCATTCATTCACAAATGTTTGTAAAGGCAGCCTGCATCGCTTGGTGCTTGATTTTATTCACCTGAATTGAAAGATTAAGAGGCGTGGCCTAGTATTTTTGTCCATATGGCGTATGCGTGTATAGGCCTTAAATATGTGAGGGTGGTATCAGTCTTTTTCATCTAATTCTTGACTGGAAAGTGAGTAAGTAAAATAAAAACACAACATATCCTTTGAAGTTAAGCAGCCTTTCAGGGTTTGAAAAGTATGAATCATTTAACCAACTGGCAAATAACATGGAAATTAAAGAAATGAGGGCCAGCTGCCAGGGAATAATTGCAAGACGAAACTGTGAGAGAAGAATAAGCAGGGCATGTGGCACAGAGATGATTGACAGAGAAGGAAGGGAGGGATGGGAAGTTGGGAGCAAGCGAGACTAAACGGGAGGGGACAGACAAGTTATTCTAGTTGCAGGCAGCTGACAGTAAACCCAAAATAAGATGGAGCCATCTAATGTGCACACATTCTGCAGCTACACTCACAAACCATAAAACACTGGCACTGTTAAATGCTTTTATGCTCCTAATGGTTTTCAACACAGGAGAGCCAAGAGTTGAGCCAAGTTAATATCGTAGTTTATTGTTTTCCCATAGAAAGTGTTGTTTTCTACGATCAAATTTCATATAAAAGAGACACAATGTAAAAACCGACTCTAGTGTAGTAATAAATATAAAATGTCATCATGAGATAGAAAAGGTTAAAGTTGTAAGGGCAGGGCAACAGACAGGACAGAGGGACACATCAAAACTGACCTAAAACTGGAAGAGCTCATAGATTGGTTTACACATCTACAAATATAGTCTCACACCCCGCCTGCTTCCACACACACTCACACACACACACAATGCCAAATACATGAGATGTTACTTAGCAAGTCTACATCCAATGCAGAATACATTTTCATGTTTAATTCTTCAGCTGGTCACGTTTGATGGGGCTGGAAAGACAGACAGATAGCACAGGAGCTAATACTATAGTGTACATGTGACATGCTAGATACAATTACCACACCTATTATATAGTGATGCTAACATGGATGCTGGAAAAAAAACTATAGGCTGCTATTTCCCAGCTCTGACAAAGAGGAGCAATGACGCAAAGCGGTGATGCTGGAGAGGGGGGCTGGAAGGACAAAAAGTGAGAAGTGCTCTTGTTCATTGTTGTCGTTCGTAGACTCTGGTGCATATCACATCATCTGCTTTCATGGTCTGAAAAGAAAGAGAGGGCAATGAGGGCATTTAATGAGAATACTCGCACGCACTGAGGCAAAAATACTGGCATAGTTATCTACAGTTATTCATAAATTCATTTTAAAAAGTTAAGACTGTCACGGAACTGCCATTAATGTTAATCCACCCTAAATGTCCAATTTTTATTGTCTCCAGCAGTTATAACTAAAATAATGTGTTGTGCTGTGCCAAACTGTTTTGACCAATTACCATTAGTGCAAAGTATTTGGAGTGAACACACTTTGCTTGCTTTCGCACACGCACACGCACAAACACTACAACTACACTGCTTCTAAAAAACAGTTGTGGGTTTGGTTAACAACACTGCAGGAGTCTTAAATGTGAACTATTTATTGCCAACCCTCAAGCAAGCATCTCCCCATAAATGCTTGCTCTGTTTTGCAGTTTCTTCACTTCAAAAACAGTTTATTCCAGACTGAAGACTGTACAGTGTGTTAGCTTCAGTTTAACTGTTTTACTGGGTAAAATAAGCATTTTAATTGCATCTGAAAGTTTGTTTTAATGAACCTGGAGTGCAGCTTGGGTGGGGTTCCCCATTAAGTGTAGTGTTTATGTTATCATTAGATTAGTGTTTTGGTATATGAAGGCAGCAGGGAAAAAATGGACTGCAAATAAGTATTTGAATATAATAACTTGACCCTGTGTGCTGAGTGTCTCACAAACACATGCAGCAATGTCACAATTTAGTTAAACACCACAGCCCACGCAGCCTCGTTGCTATAAACAAAAGAATACTTCTAGGTTTCACAAGTAAAACAAGGTCCACGTAGCAGCTTTTGTCATGGTCTGTTCAGTCAGTTGTCATATTGTGACTCACGGTACACACTTTGTTCATGTGATGACAACCGAACTATCTTTACCACGAGGCTGGTTCCAAAAGGGAGCCAATCCCCACAGACTGTAATTAAAAGATGGACACCGCCAACATGAGCATAACCTTCTTATCTTCCTTTTTGACTCAAATGGGAACTATGATTTAGAAAACAATCATCATTTTATATTAAAACTTAAAAGTACCAACTGACAACTCATTGGGAAAGTGTTTACTGATGTCATAGATCATGTGAGCTCAAGAGTTGGTGTTCCCATAAACTTCTACACAGCTAGACTTCTTTTTATAGCCAGAGAGGTCATGACCTATGGGCCATTAGAAAGAATGCAGGTTTAAGGCGTTTCTGCACTTGCTGAGCTGATGTCCATCTTTTTATACAGTCTGTGGTTAATCCACATCGACTCCCACACTAAAGAATAAACATGTTTACAGCCAGGCACAATAAACTGGTCTCTGAAGATCCTTCATGGCAACTGCATTAAAGGTGGGGCTGCTTCAACTGACAGGCGGATGCTGTCTCATGCAGCTGTAGCTGGTAGATGACTGCTGGGTTACTGAACTGGACCTCTTGATTGTGTTTCTTGTGCCCTTCAAAGTGCTAAAGTTAAAGGAACTGTCAGACAAATAATACAATATGGCTCGGAAATTAGATTTAGTGTAGGTAAAAACTCTGTGAAATTTTAATATTTTAATAATATGCTACATAGCAGTTAGCAGATATCTGTGTACGTGTGATGCGCCTGTACAGTCTATAGCACTTTGCTAACCAAATTTGCTAACATTGGCTAATAACTTAGCGCTCCACCCTGTTGTCCAAATATGATAATTTCTGGCTATAAAATCATAGATGGGGACATTCATAATGCTAAGGTCAAGGATTCAAAGTGCAAGTCTGAGGCAGCACAGCGACAATGTCCATCTTTTTCTTACAGTTTATAGGTTGAAATTTCTTGAACTTCTGTTAAGATTTTCTTCTTAGCCACGTTTTTAATAATGAACTTTACCACACACACTTTTTAAATTATTTCTCAGTGGAGTTAATTAATTTGAAATCTGAAAGTCAGCTTTGTGGTCTGTAATCTATGGTAAAGCTTTACACTTGTTAGTCTCTAAATCTGAACAAGGTGATAGTTTGTGTG
Source organism: Heterochromis multidens (assembly GCA_015108495.1). Taxonomy (NCBI): domain Eukaryota; kingdom Metazoa; phylum Chordata; class Actinopteri; order Cichliformes; family Cichlidae; genus Heterochromis; species Heterochromis multidens. The sequence goes on along the minus strand of VUQS01067655.1, from coordinate 24,614 downwards.
TTTTACCAAGATCAGCTTGCCGTCACTGGTGATCTCTCGGGTCCAGGATGTCTTAGGCCCCTCTCCTTTCTGCAGAGTCTGCTCACAGCTGATCTTGTTGTCTGTTTCCCAACGTGGAAAACTCTGAGAACAAGGAAAGCAAAAAGAAGAAAAGCCATCAAATACACGAGTGAGTGCACAAAAATGGATGCACGAATAAATACAATGCCATTCGTAGGGAAGGGGACTTAATGAGGGAGTGTCTAATTGAGAGAGAACACAAGAAGGCTGAAGCAGGGTGATCACTGAGAGGTGATATCTTGTGGGGCACTCATCGTTAGTAGAACGAAGGGTTGGCTGGGTTGCATGTGTTTGCTTTGGAGACGGCCAAACAGAGGCCATCTATGGGAAATTGGAGAGAGTAACGAGGAGAATTAGGGAGGGACAGAGGGTAGCAAAGGGCAAGAAGGGGGAATGGAGGGAACACGGGAAGTTGAAAGGGATTGTAAAGTGTGTGAAGGAGTGCAGTGTAGCATGATAGGCCTTCAGAGACCAAGGGAGGGGTAAAGCTATGCTATCAGTCCAAATATGATGAAAAGCCAAATTAAACAGATTGATGTAATCTACACAGCTCCTTCCTCATACACCCACATCTTTTGTGTGCATGTTTGGTTATGTATGTGTGAGTGTGTGTGTGTCTGTGTGTGTGTGTGCAGTGCAAGTAGAGCTGAAGTACATTTAGTAATATAGTCATGTCCATATGTTGTGTACCGTGCAGGAACGTCCATCCACTGTGCTCTCGTTAAACTCCTGCCCAACAGTGAAAGTGATGTGGGTGGTTCGGACTGTGGTTGAGGTTTTAATAGAGAGCTTCTCTCCATCCTGTGTAATCTCCACCAGCGGCTTGGAGGCCGCCTTCACTGCAATCTTGCGCAGCATCACGTTTACACCTACACAAACAAGAGAAAATGGGAAAGAGCATGTGTGAGAAGAGATTTCCAGAAAAGACAACACACAAAGACACTAAACATGACAATGCTCCTGCACAGTTGGTTGTGGTGCCTTGAATTGGCACCACTGCTTCCACTAAAACTAGTAATATTCCAGTGGAAAATGGTAAACTCAGTTCATGGGGACAGATCTTTTTTTGTGTCACAGTGTAAAACAGAACACAAACAAACAAAGACAAACAAGCCCTGTCTTGGCCCTTTGTACGACTGTGTTTGAGTGTTATTGTGTTGCTGCTCATTTGCAATGTTCTTCTGCACACTCGGGGCAAAATTTGGAGCAGACTTGCAATGCACAGTGCTGTCCAATAATGATTGCACAGGAAACAATGAGGTCATATGACAAAGCATGTCTGCACGTCTGCATTCCCCCCAGACTTAATCATCTTTGCAGCCATGCAAACACACACTCACAGACTTTAACACTCAGACCATGATTCTGATTTGTACTTCCTGCAGCACAATCTCGGTTACTTCCCTTTTTTCTGCTTCTAGAGAAAAAGCATAACTCATAATCCCTCAATATTTTGTATGACAGTAAAAGGAGCGTGCTTCTCCATACAGGGACAATTTGTGGTATGTTGGTCATCTGTATTTCACAATAATGAAAAGAGTGACTAGAACAGCACTTCCCAGAAGGAGCCGAGCCACTTAAAATCAAATTAAACACCTCTGTATTTGTTACTTTTAGCCACATTTATAAATTAATCTGCAATATTATTTTTAATAGCATGAATTTCACCAGCCTTTTTTCACAAAATATGCATAAAAGTTTAAAACATTTGAAGAGGAAAAGGTTTGTCAGATAGTGATTATCTGAAAAGGGGAAAGAGGAAAACCGATGATACCCCGTGGGAAAAGAGAGGGAACGAGGAGAAGACCAGTGTGAGGGGAGGGAGATGGGGGATCTAGGCAGACGAGGGTCAGTGGTCTGTGTGTGGTGTGTGAAGATCTCTGTCCAAGTGTGAGGGGAAGTGTGTGTATGTTGTCCAGTGTGTATCTACTGCCGAGTTGGGTTTCACACTTCTCACCTCTCATACATTCCCACCTGTCACCAAGTGTAAATATATACAGAGAGAAATGCACAGTCATTTACCATGCATTGGGATGTCCAGCCTATACCCTGTGTATAATTTGTTTGTCCTGTACAAGCAGCTCCATACATATATACATTTTCAGCTTCTGGTGTGTGCAGATGGATATCATGCACACTCATTGGAAGGACATTATTTTAAAGTAATTACTTGCACCGTTTTGCAGCAGGTGATTATTAATACTTCCAAGTACTTAAATATTATGTTATGCTAATAATTCACAACATTTCAAGGGGCATTTGCAGTATGTGTGTGTGTTTACATTGTGGAACAGCTACCTGTATTTAATTAAGTTATATAATTAGTTTTTGCACCACTGAATGCTGTGATGTGGTGGCAAAAGTTTAAAAATATGAGTATTTGTTTAATTGTTATCATTGTAAATTACTGCACATTGAAGCTCTTGCAATGCATTTATATACATATATTTTTATGGGTTTATTCTTAATATAGCCTATTTTCACTTTTTTGTCACTCAGATACCATATGCAACGACTCCTACTGCATGACCAAGAGTAAAAACCTGGGACTGAAAATGTGCCCTCCATCAGTTTGTTGGCTCAGACACTGCTGGCCTGCGAACCATTTGGAAGCCAGAGAGGGACACGAAGGTTCTCAAGTAACTGCCAGTTGTCAAATGTTAAATGTTGCGACCAAAATGCTTTAATTCACACAGATCTGACCACTAGGCACAGGCACAATTTCAGACAGACGGTCAGGGTCAGAGGTCAGAGGTCAAAGATCATAGGGCAGAGGAAGCATTTGGGACATGGAGAGAGGAAGGTAGAGGGAGGAGAGCAGGAGTGAGGAAAGGAAGAGAGGATAGATGGTGGAAAGAGGGTAGTGGGTGCTGACAGTCTGCATCCAGCTGTGCTTTGCCCCCAATGAAACCAGGGATCAGGGCCCATTCCTCTCTGTCAGTCATGCCAGTGCAGAGGGAAATTATAGGAACACATGCAGTAATGAGTGTGCTTTTGTGTGTGTGCATGGTAGTTACACAACATTCCTGCTGCAGGAATGTTGTCTTATAATAATAACAATAGTTATAATAATGAATTTGAGAACACTTTTGAAAATTTGCATTACAAAGTGCACAAAACAGACACATCACAAAATCAAATAAAAGAACAATGGATTTTAGAACATATGCTAAAAGCATTTAATATTAGAATTAAAAGTAAAAGAAACAGATCAATAACATAAGCTGATCAAAGTATGTCTTAAGAGGAGATTTAAAGGTGGCCACAGACTCACACATCTCTCTTTTCACAGGCAAGTCATACAAAACACCCTTTTAGACAAAGTATAGGCATACAATATCCTGTCCTCTTTTATTGCGCACGGTACCATCTTCCCCTTCGGACAGAATGATCAGGGATAGACAGAAATTAAAAACTAACTGGTGGTCCTGCCTGTGGTAATGTACAGCATTCATATAGGTCAATTACCTCCATATGCAGTAGACTATGTGTTAGTGTGTGTGTACGTAAGAGACTGAGATAAAGGGCGGAGTTGGTTGGCGCAAGCATATCACTCCCTATGCGCTATGTGATGATACGAATTCCAGGTGTGCACTGCCAAGTCATCTAATGAAAATTGGCTACTAATGACAGATGTGTGTGACTGCGCTCGCGCGTTACATGCGCTCTCACGCACACAACGTCCGGACCGGTCTGCAAGTGCGCCAGACAAAACAGTGTGAATCTCAGCAGCAGGTATTTGTTCTTCTCTCGGACTGTCACTTCGGATAACGATGCCACTGTCCTGCACTGTATTGTGTCATAACGGTCCCTCTTCACACAAACAATCTGAGGTTGTGACACAGACAGATGTGCCGCCGTTTGTCTCTATTGTGTTAGCAGTGGAAGCCAAAAGGGGAGATGAGAGAAAAAAAAAAGGATGAGGCTGGCTGGGGGCCAAGAACAGAGTTTGGGGTTCTGCAGCAGAATGACAAAGACCCCCCCGCACCCATGCAGTACGCTGGTGCACGGACGCAGAGGAAGATTGGACTCACAATGTGCTGAGAAAGCTACAGTTTGAGCTGACACATCTGATCTGTCACTATGCAGAGAAATAAAAGCTTCATCAGAAACCACTGAAGCATAAAAAGATTCAAACTGCCACATACAGTGATGGTGATTTTTTTTTTTTTTAAATCCTCCTTCACATCACTTACCTAACATTTTCAAGAGTTCCTCAAAGTTTTCAGAGCTCTTCATCTCCCAAGTGCCTGAGAAATCTGGGATTTTGCGCTCCATTTTCGGCGGTAGTTTGCTTAGTGGTGTAGACTAGATGAGCTGTGAGGTCCTGGGCTGCAGTCAGTGCGCGTCTGTGCGTCAAAAATGTACAAGTTGTGTGTGAGCCAGATGGCTTGGATCTGCCTGTCCACTTGCTTTTGCCTTCTTCCCAGGATGAGAGACCTACTGACAGCAGCTCTTATCTCATCTATGTACCAGTGCACGTTATAAGCGCTTGCACTTCAAATGAATGGCACAGAGAGCAAAGATACTTGTGTAGGGATGCACACGCCCCTTTCCGAACGGCCACGCCCCGTAGGCCGACAGATTACAGGGCACAGGCCCACAATGCTTTAACCTGAGCGCACCCCAGTAGGCACCATGTACACTTCGGCCCAGGCAGACAGCCTTTGGAGACTCCTCTCATCCACACGCGCACCTGTAATCACCCAAACTGACCGCTCTCCGAAACTCCTCTGCACTCTATTTGTAAAGTGTTTTGCCACTTGTAATACAGCTAATCATTAAATTAACTACTTCTACCATCAAAGTTGTCACTGCAAAACAGAAAGGATGTAACCAGGTCAGTATGCTGACAGAACATGTCGTCTTGGCAGGGCGGTGCAAAGGAAGAACAAGTAAACTGCCAGCCTGAAGAGATGGCAGAGCGGTTTGTGTGGGTGTGTGATGAGAGAGAGAGAGAGAGAGAGAGAGAGGGAGAGAGAGAGAGAGAGAGAGAGAGAGAGAGAGCGAGGCCAAGTTCACCCCCATCCTCCAGTACGTCTCGACCCTGTGTCATAAAAATATAAGTGGTGGTAATGGGATACATCTAATGGCTGCAATCGGTGGGCTATCCTGCGTCAGAGGAAAAAACAACCCGAGCCCATGGGGGAAATATACAGCGTGAGGCTGAGATTAAAATAAGAGGTGGTATTGGCGCAGGTCGGCGGTGTCTCTCCCTATTAGAGTTTTTCGCCCCCCGCTGCCCGGGCGGAAGAAAGGGGAGAGAGGAGGGGAGGAGACGCGTCAGGCGGGGCAGGGTCAGGGGCCCGCGGGGTCGGAGGTAGTCCTATAAAGAACACACACAAATGCACACGCACACACGCTATATATATGCGCGCACGCACGGACTCACGCACGCTCTGATGATGGATGGCAACTGGACAAAGCAGACGTTAACTATTGACTCTTGATGGATGATCCCATCCGCTACACTGCACGGCGAATTAGCGCGAGGTAGCCCGGACGACTTTAAGGCGCGGGCATTAGGTCACCCGGGCTTAGCGTATAAGCTTCACGCACATACCCGCTAATACACCGGCTCAGTGTCAGGGTTATAACAAAGACACAATGAGTAACAGAGGTGAATAACAGTGTCAGATTGATATTTGGTAACTTGATATGTGCTTTTACGCACAGTCCTGCGTTCAATTCCAGGGGGTTGCATCGGGCCCGGCGGGTCTGTTTGATGTGAACAAAGCTCGCTCTCATTGTTTCCTTCATCAGCACACACACACATACACACACCTAAGTCATTGGCCACACACCATGCCACAATCACAGCATGTCCTCACAAGACAGCCATGTTAGAGGTGTAATTTGCTCTCCACTCTTCTCCGTTTTTTCACTGCCATTCATGTTTTTTGAAGTTGGCTTGCCACTTTTTTTTTTTAACTCCTTAATCATTTAATCATTAATCATTTAATCATTTTCTCTTCTATTATTTAAACAAAACAACCTGATGATTATTGAGATCAATCCAAATCTGTATGAGAATCTCTATATTAAAGCTCTGCATCAGTCTGTATTGCTGCATCTATGGTGGTCTGTGGTTCAGAAAAAGGGAATTGATCATGCCCCCAGTTTAATGGTGACTGATTCAACCACAAAGGTTACAAAAGAGAGCTGGCCACCACTGGGGAAATTCATCTTCAGCGTCACAGGCCATTACCATTTTACCATGACATAACAAGAAATGCATCAAAGGCCACTAAACCAAACAGGCCGCCATGCAGTATAGCAGGATAGCCTCATCGATGTTGTGTGTGTGCTGTTCAGAGGTGGATTTGATAAAGAGCTCTGAAATGTGTGTGATGCTGCATGTCAGCACGTGATGACAAAGCACAGCTCAACATTCAGATCCACTCAACCGTGCCCTGCTCCTCTCAACCTCTCTCTTGCCCCTCATTCCTTCCCTTCATTCCTTTTTTCCTTTCTGCCTCTCCTTTACCTCACGCAACTTTCTCCCCCCTTCTTCTCCTTTTTGTCCTTCTCCTCCTCCTCCTCCTCCTCCTCCTGTCAAGCTTTTGTTCTTTTGTGCTGCTCTGACACATTCCTCAAGCATGTTGAAGAGAAGAAGAAGGCAAAGACAGAATGAGAGAGGATGGAAAGGAGGGGGGGTAGTTAGTGAGAAAGTTAGAGACTGAAGTGCAGGTCATTTTTTATCTCACTGTTGTGGGGAGAAGGATAGGGAGAGTGAGTCAGCAAAGAGAGAGCAAGGAGATCAAAAGCCAACAGACAGTGACAGAGATGGAGAGGTTGAGAAACAGTGGATGACTGAAGGCGACAGATTAAGTAAAGAGAGGCTCCTCTGTCTTTGGAGGTGTAAGAAGTATTAGTTTCCTCCTCCTGTGCCAACTTTATCTCAGCCATTTCCTTATGTTCCAGCTATTATCATCACATATACTGTTTACTTCTTTTGTTCTGTCGTCTTCACTTTTCTATGTTCTTTCTCATACCAAGATTATTCTTGGTAACTGATATCACCAACTGCCATCAGAGACTGACAGGCAGGCAGGCTGCACCATGTGCAATCTAAACAGAGTCTCTTGTGTCCTGTTTACAATCAGTTTTGGCTCTTATCAGCGTGGCCACAAATATTCGGCATTTATAGAAACAATAAGATAAAGCAGCAACAATAACACAGAAGAAGAGTAGGAGACTGAAAAACTTTGGGGTTCTCTTGCAGAAATATTCATACAACTATTTTTGATTGTTTTGAGAGTGAGAATATTTACTATTTCCAGCTTGCGCGCAATCAAATTTTTCAAACACCCAATACGCAAAGCTTTTTAACTAATATGACTAAATGACATCAGCAAAAGCTAATGACAACTGAGCCATTGTTGTAATCAAATCAAAATGTTCAGTGTAGGCAGTGACCCTCAGCAGCAGGGGTGTCACACATGCAGCTTCCAGGCATGCAGGTTCCACCCCACTAAGGGTCCAGTTGGTCCCCTTGGTGGTGTGTCCTATGTCTCTGCAAAGTAAAAACTGCAGAGACATAGGACAGACGCATCATTATTGGATTTTTAACTGCCTTATGTGCTGCAGGTCATTCAGAATGGATCACGTCAATATCATCTGAACCAGAGGTTTGAGTCATTGCCAATCTGCAGCCTTCTTACTGATCAAGACATTAACCACGCTACACCAAAGTAAGGCAGTTAAGCGAAGGGGCCATGCTGAAGCATTTCTTTGATTTATGACACTAGTGTTTCTTTGTCATGACTGAAAGAATGCGGGAAAATCATATATTGGTGAAATTCATCTCAGGCTGTTAATAACATATTTTCTAAGTGAATGATTCTTTAAACGTGAACCTTTTCAGAATGTACTTGTACTTCTTTAAACTAAAAGAAAGGGAAACATTTGGAGGTGTGCTGTTTCAGAGGTAATAATGGGTTTGGTTTAATACTTGAATGGCTCAAAACTGGATCACACAGAGAGGAATGAGGATGCTAAATAAATTGTGATGTGGTGCCTGCTGCACTTTAGCAGTCCCGATTTAACACACTTTGCCAAATGCTAGTAAGAAAGGTTTGTTAATTCCTATGACCAGAATTGTAAGCATAAAATTGTCTGAATCTTTTGTACACACCCACTGGTTAAATTAAGATAAAATCGGGCTGACTGTGGCATTGACATCCTTGGTATAGACCATACCATGAAACAGTTATTTTAAAAAAAACTGTAAAAATTTCTTAAACAATCTATACTCTGAAATTTTACAATTGTGTCACTGGCAGCAGAGTATTTCCAGCTGTATTTCCTTCTCTGTGTTACATTTAAATCAGGCTAAGCCTCGTATCAACACTCTCACTACAGTGACCCGTACCATATCGCCATGCTCACTTCCTCTTATGCTGCGTATTGTTTCCTATTTCCTCTTCTCATTCAAATGACACAGATTTGAACCATATCTGTGAAATCTACAATCTACAGACTATTTATTGTTCCAAAGTTTCCTCATCTGGGCATGGAAAAAAAAAACATAACTCTTGCACCATATTAGATTTAATGCAAATTGTGTCTAAAGTCTGTCTAAAATGGGGTTATCCTATTTCACATGTGAGCCTTATCACATTTGTGTTGCAATAAGCGTTTTTTTTAAAAGCAGCGACATGTATGCACCAGTTGGAGCTTGCAAGTGTGATCAGTCATTGTAAAGCCACACTTCAGTGGCATTCTCCACTTTATCATGCCCATGACCTCCAGTAAAAATTCTCACCCCAGTAACCTTAGTAATCCCAGATGTGAACTTGACCCAGGCCTTCCAAACTGCCAACTCCTGGAAGTCATTATTACTGGCCTTTACCCTCACAGGAAGCCACTGGGCAAAAATTGCACATGCATGCAGACTAACATTCCCCAAATTACCGTATCGTACTCTTATGATTTAACCCTGGGTCTATGTGGGCTTGGGACTTCCCCAAGGAGTCATAAGATGAATCGGAAGGCTTTTAGATGATTAACGGGACAGGAAAAAACACGAAATATTTACGTGACACAAAGTGGTGTCCTTTTCTGTAATCTTTTCACTTTTAACATGAAATTCATGACAGCCGAACCTCTTCTGGCCTCTAAAAATTACATTCCGAGATGCAAATAAGTTTAAGGGGTCACAGTGTTAAAACATTTGTGAACCTCTGCTCTGTGTGACTTTCACAACAGTTGCAAACAGCCACTGTGACACATGCATTCACAGCCAAAAGTGCGTGCAGCACTGTTTGCTGCTGGCATGCTGACCCAGCAAACCATATGGGCCTGATTAGGGATGGCAGCATTTAACTACGTACGGGGAAGTGAGAGGCAGAGAGGTGAGACCAAAGAGCAGAGGAAAAGATAAGAAATGAGAAAAGTTAAGAGTGTCCACACATATGTGTGTGTTTGTAATACTACATTTCCAATGTGCTTGCATAGTTTGCCAGAAAAGTGTGAGTAAAAGTTACTTGTTTCAGGGCAAGATGAGGCAACTCTTGTGTGACTAAATACAGAACACCTCTGCTTTGTCTACATCAAAATATCTGTGTATGTATGTGTGTGTGTGTGTGTGTGTGTGTGTGTATGTGTTGATATCTTATTTCCTTGCACAACGGTTACTCATTCATTATTATTTTTCTTGGTTAAAAGGAAATTCTCCCAAACAGAATCCACCAGACACAGATCATTTCTTACTCACACACACAGCATCACCATGCGGGGATTTTTGCATTTAAAGCATCCCTAATGGACAGTGTGTGTATGTGTGTGTGTGCTGTGTACATGAGACTGAACCTCTAGATGCCTGTACAGTTGCACCCAGGCGCCTGTATTACTCACACTCTATTCCTATTGTCCTTCAGAGCTCCTCCCCGCTTCTCCCACTCCTAAAACCCCCTCTTCTTCCCTCCTCCCTAGTCTTTGTGGTTCTAATTATCACATTTGTTATGAGTCGGTCTGGACAGCAGGAGAGCAAGAGCAGGGAGAGGTTGATTAGGAAGGGGAGGAGATGACTTTGTCTGCAAGCACTGAATGAAAAGAAACTGAAGAAGTTTATTCTGTCTAAGTTGTCTTTATTTGGTTCTTCTGATGTGTTCAGTGCTTAAAGTTTCCTCGTGTTTGCTGGTGTCACTGTCACCTGCACTTTAAATGAACACGTGGGCTCCTGTGAGGTGTGATATGACAAGTACACATGTAACGCCATGCTGCCTGGCCTGAACGATGCTGAATTGCTTTACACCCAACAGAAGACAACATTAAGAAGAAAAGAGGAGAAAAGGGAGGTCAGATAGGCAAAAAAAGAAACTGAAGGAGACAGAGGTGTTCATAAGGAAGATTTTGTGAAATACAGCGAGCAGATGTGGACTGGAGAAAAATGGAAAGCTGAGAAGACAAACAAGAGCTGGTTCCCATACTTTTATTGCTCTTCACCTTATTTTATGTGTTTTGTTTTTCTGAAAACCCCAAAAAGTTCAGTAAAAGTGCAGCCCTGGTTTTACCGTATCACCCCTCCTTCTTCATGTATCCTACGGCTCTGCTCCTCCACCCTCGCTCTGCCTCTCACTCTGCACTCATTCTTTTATTCTCCTGTTGCCTTTCCTCTTTGACCCGAGTCAACGATTGTTGTCCACTTTTGCTTTTTCCTCAGTTGTGATTGTGTGTCAGCAGTGTGTTCAGAAGACATTTTTTTCGTCTGTGTGAGTTGGTCCGTGCATTTGTATAATGTGACTGCATGCACGACTGTACAGTATGTGTGCATGTGATGATGTCATCGATGAATATTTGGTACAGTTAAATACTTGACAGAGGTCGCCCTCTGGTCACTGTTACTGTATGTGACCACAGTGTGTCCCTAAAGACTCTACAATTACCTGACGTGGTGTCAGATTTATGTGTTTTATTGTTTTCTCAATTGGCTTGAATAGCAGTAGATCTGCATATCAGTCCACTGAGTCTGAGGCAGAAAACTGGAAAATGGCATTAAGTTTTGTGATTTCTTCACTGATCCTATGACTTTGCCAAAGATCTGTGAGAAAATATATGGACAACACATACAATAAAAAGTTAGAATATGAAGTAAAATACTTTTATTCACCTGCGTTTGCAGCAAAATTATGGGGAAGAAATCTACAGAAGATAGCTATACATGAAATGGAAGGTGTGATGTAAAATGATGTACTTTAGAAGAATGAAAAGTTGTAGAAGTTTTACAAGATAAGGGGTGCATCTCCTTCCAAAGGAATCATCTCTAAGCACTGCCAGCTAATACTTTGACTTTTGCTGTGCAATAAAAACAAGAAAACTATTATCTCTTCAGTCAAATTCTAAGCATGTCGTCGCTTCATTTCTTTTTTTTAACTTTGCTGCAACTGCATGAGCAAGTTGTTTCATTTACACCTCTATTCATATCAGTGTAGCGTGGGTTTGTACCTACAGATGTATACAAAATCAAAGAACTCCATAACTTTTTACAGTATGCGAAAAATATTTTCTCTTGATATTAACACCCCACCCCTCTTCCATTTTCCTCCTTATTTTGCTTTTTTGGGTCTCCTGCTTACCTTTTGCAGGTGCGAAATGTTCAGTGTGTTTCATCATGTTTTGCTATAAATTGCTCAGCAGCACAAAAGTTTTGCTGATGTTGGACCTGACTTCTGCCTTTGATGCTGTTAACTATCACTTTGTGCTTGATAGGTTGAGATACTAGGTGGTGTATCTGGGTCTGCTTTGGAGTGGTTCTCTTCATATCTGTCTGAACGATCCTTTTCTGTGGCTGTTTCTAAGTACAGGTCTTCTTCCACTTCTCCAGCCTACTGTGTGCCACAAGGTTCTGTTTTGGGGCCTTTACTGTTTCTGTTATATCCAGTCCCACTTTGAGCACTTTTAAGGACATTTCTTATCACTGCTATGCAGTTGACATTCAGTTATATATTTCTTTAAAGCCCCAAGATGTTTCTAAGTTACAAATCTTGCATAGGTGCTTAGACTCTATTAAAAATTGAATGGCTGACAATTTTCTCCAACTTAATGAAGAGAAAACAGAAATCCTTGTTTGTGCCCGAACAGATTTGTGTCTAAGGTAATGGAAACTCTAGGTTCCCTTGCCACTTTTGCTAAATCTTCTATCAGGAACCTTTTTTATATATTTTTGGGGGGTTCATTTTAGCCTTTACTGTGATAGGACAGGGACCCAGGAGGTCCCTGAGGTCATGTGATCAGGGCCTGTTCGCTGTGCGTCATACAAGGCTGAGAACTAAAGGAGACAGAGCTTTTGCAACAGTGGCCCCCGGACTCTGGAACTGAATACAATTTTACTCTACTTGCTTACTTTACAAGGGGTGAATTGGTCCCTGGGTCAGAGCCCCATTTTGAGTTGATATGTTTACTATTGAGAAATCTGAGTAATGAAATTACATGACCAGAATGACACTCAACATTACTGCACAGAAACCCAAAATAAGAGGTGAAAAATTACTGTTGGCACAAAAAAATAAAATTCCTAAAGCTGTTTATACACAGTCTGATCTGTACTGTCCCAAAGTATTATGGTGATATATTGTGGTATTCTTTGATTCAAAAAAGTTGTTGCACTGTAAAAACCATTCAAGGCTGTTTTGCGAACAAGTTCTAACAATGTGACTGCTGCAGTGATGTAGGTCTAACCAACCAATAGCAAACTTAAACAAACCCAAACTGAATGTTTGTGATTCTAGCAACGAATAAAATGTATATGAGTTGCAGCAGAAGATTTGTTTGTATGATGTGTCATCCAGCTGTTATAATGACCATAACAGAGTAGGCATAGCATGGGAAAAACTAGCAGTTGCAGTTGATTCTTTAGGTATGGTCATCCTGGAGCTTACAATAATCAAACTGTATGACTGCTGAAATCTCACAGTGTGTAGCTGTATGTAGGTGCCTTAAAAAGACTAAACAACTAAAGTTTTTCTTCTATATAAAGGGCCTTTTTATATGTCTGTGCCCAGAGGATCATTGTCACATTCTTCATCCCTGCCTAATATCAGAGAAATGTTTGTACACTTCCAAAACAATTTAAATATATTTAGGCTTAAATGTTGTTTGCACTGTGTTGTTCTCAGGCTTCGCTCGGTCCTGGGACTTTGGTGAATAGCCTAATGAGCAACTCTCCTGCCATCTCCTGGTGGAAAACTGGCGATGCCCTGTCTCAATCGTCAAACTCTTCATAACCTTTTGGCTCCACATGTGGAAGATGTCTGGGCATGTGCAGCCTACTGTAACTAATCAAACTATTGTTATTAGTGTTTACATGAGTTTAGTGCCCATAGCTTTGCATGACTGTAGGCCCGCTCAAACGCCTGCAGGGAAAGGTGGAGTCCCAACGCTCACAAATCATCTTGATAACTCTGTGTTTCTGTTTCTCTGAGAACCAGTTTTACTGTGATACAGAGTGGCAACAGTTTTGAGTGTTCCAGTTCATCCAGACCTTCATTTGTTCCAGAACTTTTGAAGAAGGCTGGGTCAAAGTCGCAAGTTAACTCTTGGACAGTTAACGTTAATTTAACACCACAAAGTAGAAAATGTTAAGAATTAAAGACCACCACCAAGACAGCAAATTGCAACAGCAGCAAAATTTGAGTCGAAAAAAAAAATTTTGAGCAAATTTGAGTCGAATCAGGGCGACTTAGGCCACTTTTGGCTCTGTTATGGAGCAAACGTTTTGCGTACCAAATCTGGCCCAAAAGTAATGAGCTGAACTGGGCTTGGGTTGAGTTGTGGCAAGTTTTTTGTGGGCCAGATGTGGTCCACTTGCCACAACATACTTGACATTTGGCTCATATAGCATGGGCCTGTGGCTGACTTGAGGCAGACCTTCAACCTTTTCAACCCTCACTCAGCCTGAGTTAACGCTGTCAGTGAACACCAAAAGTGGCCCAATGGAAAACTTTAAATATGGTCCACATGTGACATGACTGCTGTTGCAATTTGGTGCTATATAAATAAAATAGAATTGAATTGAACTGAATTTGAATTGAATTAATCAATTGTTGCTAACTGGGCAGTTTTGGGAAATTCTAGTGCAAAATCAGGAAAACTTTGACCTCTCACCAGCAACAATGACTTGTACATCACAAAGTATCTTATTTCAGCAAGTATTTATTTTATCTTTGTTCTTCATAGTGCAGCCTATGAATGGAGATAGATGCTTGCAATATTTAATATTTTGTTGCTGTATACTGTATCATTTTAGACCACCTGCTTTTTCCCACGAGTTAAGCCTCTTTATTCAATCTTCACCACACTGCCTGTAAATATTGTAAATATGTTTTGTGACTGACAGAGCTGAGAACAGTGCCTGCTACCTCACTATGCACATCTAAAAAATATTCCCAAATTCCTCTCAAATTAAATGCACAAGGTCTGATATGAGGGTGGAACAAGTCAACTTTTAACCTATACAACTAAGAATTAAGAAAAGGAAACTGGCTATTTCTCTCACTTTATTCTATATTAGTGAATAAAACACTTTATCTGTTCTCTTTTTCATCCATTCTTCTTTAAATCTTTCTCTTACAAGCCCCCGTATCAATGGAAGTGCAGTAAAAATGCAGCAGTGCCTGCTTTTGTAATGGAAAATTTTAAGATTCTACTCTTCTCTGTGCCAAGCTGACCTGGCTGAGTGGAAGGCTCCATAGTGTCATTTTTGTCTCCATATAATCTTTTAATACAAGATGTATTCAACTTGTTACAGCTGGCTCACAAGTCCGCAACACAAGAAGGAACACAACACCCATTTACTGTCTGATGAATGTTATTTATTAACAACAAAAGAAAACATACATTAAAAAAACAGAGGTCCAGTACAATGATAGGTGACAAGAGAGAGCAAGGAAGGGCAGAGCTAAGGAAGGCCACTTAAATAGCCACAGCCCGTATACTTCACAGGTGACCTGCGTCTATCATCAGAGGGCGACACCAAGAAATCAGTGGTACAGATCACAACCATACACACAGGAGCAAACAATAGCAGTGCTAGTGATCCATAACAAGCTGTACGAGTTATCTTTTGTAGTGAGTGTTCTGACTGTATTCTGTAATCATGGTGAGTTGATAACTTGTCTCCATAAATGATTCTGTGCTTGTTGTTCTTTGTCAAATGCCATGCAGACTGCTGTTGCACTGTGTATTGTTGTTTGACCCCTTTGCAAAGGCAAATTAAAACCTCACAAAAAACAACCTATTTGTGTGTATTGATTTATTTCACATTTCTGTCACACTTTTCCCCCCTTTTCATTAACAAGCACTCTTAAGCTGTATCTAAGATACATCACTTCATTGACTGGGTGTGAAGCACTACATCCTCAAAAAAAAAAAAAGAAAAAACTATAGAGGTAGAGAGAAGTCAGCTTTCCAAACCTCTGAATCCACTTCTCATCTCTGCTTATAGCTTGTTGTTTAACAGTACATTAGATGCTCCTAACATAGCACACCCAAATGTCTGATCTGAATACTGTCAGCCAGGGGTAGCCATAAAGTCCTGCTGTGCTGATTTTAAGAGTTTCTGTTTTGATTGTGTTTGAAAACTTGAGTGCAGTGCTAAATTGGTGGTGTATCCTTTTAAAGGGTGAGTTTAAGGAGTGAAGAAGTAAGTCAGTGGAGGCCACAAAGAACAGAAATGTGTGGAGAAGGGAGCAAGAGCAACTGACATTCACTTGTTTAGATCTGAATCAGGAGAGGCCAGAGAGGCATTCTCGCAGAGTTGTGTTAAGACTGTGGTTGCAAGTTGCTCATATGCTGAAAAAAAAAAAAGAATAAAGTAAATTTATCTCAGCCTACATCCATATTTACACATGCCTGAAGACACAATTTATGTAGAAATTCTTAAATAACAGAAGAGCAGACAAACAGCTCTGTCATTTCTTTTTTGTTGTTCTCATTTGGTGAAACTGCCATCATCTCCATGTTAAGCATCTCAGCATGTGAGATATGGTCTGATATTTCCTGTGCCTTTTTAACCTACGGACCTGAAACCTCATTGTTACAGTTTAATTGCAGAACTGAAAAACTGAATCTTCCTGTTACGACAAGCCTTCTTCTTGTGGATATATAATCAATATATTAGCTTTTCCTACCATAGCGCACCCAAATAATAATTCTATGAATATATAATTATTATCAGTCTTCTGTGCGGCTTGAGTAGGTTTGCTGTCTATCTGTTGCACATTCACTGTGGCTTTTGTGGGCTTAATAGCAGGCAAATCAGTTAAAATAAGAAAAACCCAGTCTTCACATGATCTTCCTCTACCTCATTTGTAAACATGAATCACTGGCTACTAGTAGATTTTTTGAAGTGGAAAGTTTGACCCTCTGACAGAGATGTAGATGGATTTGGGCAATTCTGTGAGTTTGTTTCAGGACATCCACTTCATATCAGGCCAAGATTAAAGAAAATTTCCTGTAGTCCCTTTTCAAGAAGTTTTATTAAGTTACGATTCATGACCTTATGATTTAGCACCAATAATGCATTTTAACTGTGGATAATATTAGAATCAGAGTTAAGAAAACACTTTTGTTACAGAGCTCTGTAAAACATTTGGAAAATATCCCAGAGGGAAATTAGGTCCCAGTTAAATCTGTTTGGTTTGGACATTTTATCCAAACCCTGCACATCATATCATCATGTCCACAATGAAACTATTCAAATCAAACTCATAGAAAGACTAATATGTGTAGTACATGCATATAAAAAGTAGTAACATGTGTTACAAAAATACATCTTTAAATAACTGAAAATGTAAAAACACTTACAGATGGTTTTTGTGCTGTATTTGTGTTTTAATACTGCTTTAAAACTCCAAATGAACATTCAAGACTGAAATGTGAACTGAAATGAAATGTCCTCAATTTTAAAAAAAGTTCATAAGGAATAACAAAGTAAACAACAACCAAAGCCATGTCATTTTCAAGCTGGGAGCATAACCTCCTATCCTGGGGTCCTGGCAGGCTTTTGCGTTGTTATTAGGCTTCAGGTCATTAGGGTTTCCCTCAAAATGGGTTGGCACACACTCATTGTCCAACAATTCACAGGCCAGGATGAGGTGTTTGGTTTCATTCCGGACACTTTTGATCCCACAGGTCCCCTGAACACTTCTCACTGTGACAAAAGTGAAAGGCTGCTGGCTGATGCACAGGTTATCCTTGTATGTCTTCCCCCCTTTTTTTGAGCACACAGCCTTCACCCTCTTCAGATCCTCTGGATCAAGGAAGGACTGTGTGGGTCTGCTACAGTCCCCAATATTCTTAATGTATTTCAACCACTCGTTCTGATCAAGGGTTGTAGGAGTTCCAGGACGAACGTGACGATCCATGAAAGTTTTAAAGCCTCTTTTTCCGATGGAGAGCTGGCAGGGAGCATCGTTTCTGGCAACGGTTTGATGACCCAGAAAGAGACAGATGGCAAGAGAGAGGTAAGTTCTCAAAGTAGCCATTTCGCAGCAGTCCTACAGTGACAGAAAAGTTATAAAAGTTATAAAAAGTTATAATATGATCGATCAAACTGCATTTACAGCTTTTCATTGAATAGAAAATGAAAAAAAAACACAGCTTGATTAGTATGTAAAAAAAGAAAAAAGAACAGTATGTGACAAAGCCACAGCTGCCTGTGCTGTTTTTAAAACATGAAACTGGAGAGGAATTAGAAAACTGCTGCTTGTCTGAGACAACTTCCTACCTTCTGGCGGCAGTTGATGCTTCTGTGAGATAAAGGAGTGACTACAAAGCTCCAGATGTGAGACTTTCAGACACTGTCTTTCTGTTCTCTTCCTGTAAATGTGAGTAGGAGTGGCCTAAACGTGTGCATTATGTAAGCCCGGCCACATGGCTATGCTTTAGAGCAGTGATTATGTGGAGAGGGATCCAGTGACTGCTATAAATACTGAAGGTCCATTGAGCTATTTTGGATAGTCACTGTGTGAATTTGCTGCCTTGAAGTGCTGCTTTTTGCATTATTACTATTATGTCCACAAGGTTGATGTTAATTAGTTAAGATCAACCCAAAGTTTCATAGAAAACAGTCTAGATGTTAATTGAATTATGCAGCTTATTATCATCTTTTAACTGATGTATCACTTTCTATGTTTTAATAACACAGCCTATACTCCCACAGATGTGACCTTTCTATTATAAACCACATTAGAGTGACAAAGACATCATAGTCATCGTAATTTCTAGTTAAGATCTGAACATAAGAATACTTAAAATTGCTAAGTTTTAATAAAAAGTCAGATTATGTTGCCAATAAAGATATTAGAATGTTCAAGAAAACATATCTCCTATATATGACTGACTTACATAATTTAGTTTTACATTTAATCAATGATATTTCATGTAAATTAAGGAAAAGGGGTTAATGACATCAGGAGATGAAGAAGAAGTATAAGTATAACCAGACTTCCTTATTGTCTTTTCTCGCTTCTGATTTCTCTGTGTAGACATCTGTGCTGTGATATAATCATCAGGCCTCTGGAGCAGAAAATAACCATGCCATTAAACACAAGCTTATGTTTTCCTTGAGTGAAGACAGACATTCATTAAAATATGATTAATACACATAAAGTTTAGAACTTTATACACAATGTATTTTCAGCTGATATGTTTGTACCACAAAGAGAGCAGACTGTACTGAAAGCATGGGATCATGTCATGCTCTAATTTAGTGTTTTCCAAACCAGTATATTACCAGTACCAGTACAATTAGCCCATTAAAAATAATGACTAGATGTTGATGACTCTCAAACAAATCAAAGGTGTCACCACAGTTTGCATAAATGATCAACGGTCTGTGTTGTGTGGAGCTGGTCACATGTATGGTATCCTGAAAAGTACTTTTGGTTGCTCCCTTGTCACAAAGGGATCTCCTAAGAATTTTTGATTTTGCAGTGTTTTACACCAGATGCCCAGGAAGGGGGTTTGTGTGTCTCCAGCTGGAATCAACCTAGTGACCTTTTGGCTTAGCCACTACACTATGAAGCCACTCACAACTTTGTTTTATTGTTTTTACTGATGCAGTAATTCCCAGTTGACAAACACAACATGAACACACACTAGGCTGTGTGCTGAAAAATGTCTTGTCAGGTTTGTTACAGTTGGACATCAGAAATCAAATGTGTCTCTTCTGTCTTTTACCTTTATCACAACCGATGTGAAGACACCCTCCACTTTAG
The DNA here is from genome assembly GCA_015108495.1 of Heterochromis multidens. Taxonomy (NCBI): domain Eukaryota; kingdom Metazoa; phylum Chordata; class Actinopteri; order Cichliformes; family Cichlidae; genus Heterochromis; species Heterochromis multidens. Next base: position 5,334 of record VUQS01067655.1, on the reverse strand, counting down.
AGATGAAAGACTGGAGACAATTGTCAATGAACTGAAAAGGAGTCAACCTCAGGAAGCTACAGTTAAATGCAAGCAATAAAGAGATGCATAACGCATAGAAGGTGATGTCAGTGAGTGGCAATTGGATTCTGAGTCATAATGATATGTGCTGATGCATGCACATTGTGTTTGTTTTACAATAGTTATTTGTGTAACAACTATCACTAGTCTAGCAATCTTCCACCTTGATAATATATTTTGGTCGTCAGCAGTAATTAAGTGAACCATTAAAAACCATTTTGTAAAAAATAAGATTTATTCACAAATAGGCCAATGAAACAAGCTTTCCTCTCCCGAGTAATTAAACTTGTGTGCCCTGCCTCCCTCTTTCCTTCTTTATCTGTGGATACATAAATGAAAGTAAGTCAGATCCTCGATCATTAGAAGATTGTTGTCCTTCAGCAGCAATTCATAAATAGAAGCAAGGAGAGCCTCAGCAAGACCCATAATACAGAATAGAGCAGACATCAATTAAAACAGATATGGCACTGATTAAATCTGACACAAAATGACACAGAGGTGCTGGGGTGGAGGTGGGTTGCAAAGTAGCTTGCAGTTGTGCAGCAACTGTGGGCAGGCTAGAGCAGTTTTAAATATCAAGCCCTATATGGAATTTGCTAGTTGGATTCACAGAAGGGTATCAGCTTAGCAGATCAGCCCCTGAGATCAGCTGATCTGCAGGGATCTGAGCCTGTTCTTATGGCCTGCCTAAATTAAATCTATGCTTGATTCAATTTGCTTGAAGTGTCTTGTGTTAGACAGAAGATGAGTTTTCTAACTTTTATGAAAAAGCCCAATCAAATTTATCTTCACTTGGACTTCAGTGTCCATTATTTGGCAAACAGAAACATGAAATTATTTGTTGGGTGTCATATGCTGGCTGTGTGTGGCAGGCTGAGTGAAGACCCAGTGTGCAGACTCCGGAGACAGACGTGAATTAGAGGTAGCTTTATTGCTAAGGTAAACGCAAACTCAGAATACAAACAAAAACTCTGACAAGGCACAGCACATATAGGAACTAAGAACTGGAGATCAAACAGGAAACACAGAGCACACAGCCAGCGAGGAAAACAAGAACAGAGGACTTAAATACACACAGGAGGATGATCAGGTAAGTGGAGACAGCTGGGAACACATGAGGGACATATCAGGAGTGACAAGACAGAGGAAGCAAAACTGAACATAACGTACACAAGATACAGGTTAGCAAAATAAAACAGGAAATGACAGAACATGGGACAGAAACGCAGAATTGACACTAAGGCAGAAACATAAACACAGAAACACGACAGACTGGGGAGACAGGAACGAAACACGGAGACACTGATGAAGGAACAGAGACGAAACAGAGACAGACTGGACACGAAAAGGGGAACTAACATAAACCACCAAAAACCAAGAACTAAGGATAAACTCAGAAGGACTAAGAAATCATAATATACTCAACAACTAGAACATAATTATCTCATGATTTCACAAAAAATAAATAATAAGTCCAGAATAAACTCAAAACGCTGGGGAGAAAACCCAGGACCATGACAGTGGCATGCGATGACTTTTACAGAAAGGCAAGCAGAGATGATTACCCCAACCCCCACCAAACAAACATAAAAAAATGTCATCCTGCATTATTTAACAATTTAACAAGGCAAATTGGAGCAGATTAAAACATATTGTTTGTGCTGCCTTTTATTCTTTTAAATATGCTGTAAGCCTCATTCACCTTTCTGCTCTCCTTCCTGGCTGAAGAATTATAAAATATTGTTACTTCTACAATTAAATGAATATATCCGCTATATTAAAAAAATTATTTACTATTAGCTGACAATGATGAGTTGTGCTCCAAGTATACAAGTAATGACATTACAATGTATAGGATTTTTCTTTGGTTTAGGAATTACTGTAATGTGTAATGTGGTGAGGAATTTTAGCATTCTGAAAGTTTTTATTTACCATGTTAATGAATAACGGAGAAAGAGCTGGCCAAATGTTGTTGCTGGAGCCTAAGAGGATGTTTCGATGTTTTCATTCAAAAGAAAATTAACTTAATATTTGGTTTTAAGGAGCTGCTTGTTGATTATGCCTGCCTGGTGTCCAATCTCTTCACCCCCTGTCATAAAAAACATTTTTAGAGTCTTTTATGTGATGAATATAAAATGATTTTACCTCTCAGGGCTACTTTTGCTGTTTCCTATAATATACATGTAGAGACTCTTCAGAAAACAGGACAAAATTATTCAATTTGGTTAATTTATACAATAGTAAATCAGATATTAAAACTAAATATCCTGCCATAGTTTTTAACTCTGGACACAGAAAAGGCATTTGATACAGTGGGCTGGCCATTTCTCTTTGCTTCCCAGAAACGTTTTAGATTTGGCCCCTACTTCACCAGCTGGATCAAAATCCTATATAATGCTCCAATAGCATCTCTAACCACTAATGGACAAATATCTAACTCATTTAATTTAAACAAAGGTACTAGACTTGGATGGCAATTATCATTTAACTCTTTGCAATTTTTGTTGAATCTTTTGCCTCAGCAATAAGAGAGACTAACACTCCCTTTAATCAACTGCATCACCAGCATAAAAATGACAAGTCTCTCCAAAGTAAACTACCTATTTGCAGTGACCCCTGTTATTCTTCCCCCAGGCTGGGTTCTCCCCTTTAACTCTTTGGTTTTTTTTTGGTTTTTTTAAACCTGTCCTGTCCGGCAGTTTTAGCAAGCAGAATCATTGTCTGAATGCTTTGTTTTGCCAAACACTTTTGCTTTGCCAAGCGACGCGCTATAGGTTCTCTGTAGGCTCTTCTTGTTGTTGCTGCATCTGTAAAAAAGACACACTCAAAAAACTAACAGCACCTGAAAGATATAAAAAAACAAAAACCAGAAGCAGATACACAAAGAGGTGTTTGTGTGTGTGTGCGCGTGTGTGTGTGAGTGTGTGTATGTGTGTGAGCACGTGTGTGTATGTGTGAGCGTATGTGTATGCGAGACAGAGAGAGATATTGAGAGAACGCGAGTGTCTGTGTGTAGCGTTTGTCATGAAACGTACTTGATAATGAGGGTGAGAAGCTACAGCAATGCCCCCCGGGAGCCAGAAGCCGATAGAGAAAGACCCAAGAGACTCTGCCCTCTGCAGTCCCCAAGAGTACTGAAGACCTGAGGCCACACATCTCGATGACAACCACGTGCCCACCCCAACAGAGGGAAGAGGAGGCCTGAGATGGAGTGCCCACAGTCAAAGGGCGAGAGCCCCGGAACCAGAGGCAACGGGCAGCCCATCCCGCCAGAGGCTGGCCACCTGAGGACGACCAAAGGACGGGGCCACAGGACCCCAGGCACTCGAGAACTACCCAGTGCCCAGCAGAGCCCCCACCACGGCCAAAGAAGCCCAAGCCACCCCGGACCACATCCCCAAAGGGAGCAGGCCAGCAACCATGCCAAAGCAACCAGCCAGGTGCCCTGGAGCCACCAAGCACCCACGTCCCGAGGGGGGGCAGTAATGACCAGTGGAGAGTAGAAGGGAGGAGAAACCCCCCCATCCTCCATGACCATTTAACTCCCCTTTAACTCTTAACTCAACAAATTCTACTGGAAAGATTAAAAAAACAAGCCTGGGGCACTTATTCAGTGGAGGTTCTCTCATGACCTTTTGGGATCATGTTGGGGGTCATGGGGGAACTGTCCAGGGTCCTCAACCTCACTATCCCAAAAACCCCCTTTCTTTTACTTCTAGGTGATTTATCCTCAATGACCATACTCGAGCACCTCCAAAGATTTATCTTAATAGCTTTAACTGTCATCAATAAAACAGTTTTACTTAACTGGAAATGGCCTCGTGTCTCAATCTGCTAACAGATCACTTTAAACGACAAAGTGACCCAATTTGAAAAATCCTGGGAAAATCCTCCATTCTTACATTACATCCAGAGCTGGTTCCACAGAAGTCCACAGAAGTTGGGTTCAGGTTGGGCAGGCCATTTCTCCCAGTCACACCACTCCAGGTTACAATGTCGTTGCCCACGTGAGCATGGAAGTCTGGCAGTAGAACAATGGAGTCCTCAGATGGGGCACCTTCTTGCACCCCAGTCAGGGGCTCCAAGAAGGGATCCTTCACATACACCTTTATCTATGCAATCAACATAGTTTCAAGGTTTGCACTCAAAATTAGTGCCACCAATTCAGTGTCCAGCCAAATGTGAACTATGGTCACAATCTCATGAGCAAATTAATTCTTGAGTTATGGCCATAAAAATGTGTTGTGTAAGGTCAATATGACCTTGACCATTGACCACCAAAATTAATCAGTTCATCTGTGAGTCCAAGTCGACATTCTGAGATTCTGAGTTATAAACACACACTGTAGCAAAATGGAGAGCTTTGTTCTTTCACTAAGTCTCTCAGTGTTAACATAAGAGATCATCAGTTGCTCATGATGGTATTTGTTTTACAGACTGTGTGCAGTTTCACAGTTTGGGAAGAGCAATAATGATAATTTTGTGAAGGCTTCATGCTGTCAATTTTATTGTTTTTTTGGCAGTATTACTTTGGTGGAGTGTGTGCGTGTGTGTGTGTGTGTGTGTGTTTTGCATGTGTGCGTGCATTGGGTGATGGGGTGGTTGCATTTTTTAATTTATTTCCAATAAAATATGAACTCCAGAATAATGAGTGAGGCTCACTATAACTGTAATCTGCGATAAGAGATCAGTGTGGGCTCCAATTACTTTGTTTATATTTAATAACCAACTTAGACATGAGAGGAAGAGCAAATTTCATTTCACTAAGATGCTGTTTGCACTCTTGCCTTAGGACACTGTGTTTTCATACCATAACATGCTTTCTACCCGACATCTCCACTCACTTCCTTTGTAGTTAAAATTCAGTCTTTACAGACACTATTTCAATTGCACAGTGCTTAGCATAAGGTAATTAAAGATACTTCACTCATGATAACACTTTTTGATTAAGTACAAGAAGGTGCACTATAGTTAGTCTTATTTATCCCTTCACTTCCATTATATTAATAATGTTAATATTAATAAACAGTACAGCAGAAAATATTTGAGTGTTGTAGCCCCTGCTCTCTATCATTTAGATATAAAAAAACAGCCATAATGGGATTCATTTATCAAAGTCCACAGACATTTAAACATAAAAATTGTGAATGTGCACTGGCATGTTTTAACAGCAAAACAAAGTTGTTTTAATTAAACAATCTGCTATTTATCCCAAAAAGTTGAATCTGTTCATCTGGACGTGGCGTTTTTTAGTGGGAGAAACGTTTCGTTTAC
>VUQS01067651.1:0-13598 GCA_015108495.1 Heterochromis multidens | reverse complement strand
GCCTCATGTCAGGTGCATAACCCTGCTTCTCTCCATGGTTTGCTGCGTAATGTAACAGCACTTTTGATGCCATTTTTAGATTGTGAAGCATCAGTTTCTGCTTATGGAAGTGCTGAAGCAGCAGTTGACCAGCTGTTCCCTTCACACCTTAGTAATAAGTTGTAATCCCAGTTGCACAGGTCGTTTCTTGCCTAAGCTGTTGTAATGCAAGTGTGGCACTGTGCAGTAAACTCACTACAGGGCACGATTTATTTATTTTTTTATAATAAATTATGTGTAAACTCACTTTATTTGAATTAAACTGTTTGAAAGGTTTAGGCTTTTTTTTTTTTTTTAATTAAATAGAAATTTAGACAAAGATATGGATCTACCTCTGACTATTTACATTTGCGGTTCAGCGCTTTTCTATTTACCTTTAACCTCGTGTGCACCTACCATGCGGCATCTCCTCCTGGCTCTGAACAGGAGAGGTTGGAGTATGCACTCAACAGTAAAAGGAGAGCCCTGATTATGACCCTGCGCTGGGCAAACACTCATACCTACCTGCTACAAGAGGAACCTGCTGCAGTCTCTTTCCTGGAGGTGAACACGAGCAGCCTTTGAAATGCAATAGATCACACAGATCCTCTACATAGTCTGAGTGGATCCTTCTGTCTGTCTCTGTAGGAGTTGTATGGAAGTCTATCCAATGATTCCCGGATGCTGAGAGCTCTGAAAGATTTGGTACCTGACCTGGAGAAAGTCGTCAAATTGCAGTATGTTTCTGTGGGTTGAACATTCATTGTCATTGTTTTATGCATGCTCCACATTTATTGTATCACTTTTTACATTTTGTAGCTCTGAAGAGGCCAAAGCAACAAAAAAGGTATGTAAGTGATACAATTTTTAATTAGATTTTACAGTCCACTTTACATGCCAGCTTTATCATAATTATCTGGATGTGGTCATATAACTTAATTCAACAGAAGACCCTAATACGACAGTTCAGCAATGGAGAGGAAAGGCTGCAGAAGAAACAGCCCATTAGAAATCAAGATGATAGTAAGTTTTATGCACATGTGCGATTCTTCTTTTTTTTTTTTCTTCTTACTCACTCATGTTGGGCCTGAAGGAAAAAGACATTTTGACAACAGTTTGCCAGGTTGCCTTGGAATGTGCTATTTAAAGTGAATTTTTCCATTTTCATAAGACAGATTTAATAATACTCCCTTACTCTGCCTGTCATGCTGCCAGTTGTGTTTGCACAAAAGGTGTGAGAAAATCTTGCGGACAGGTTGACAGCAAAGTTCCACAACAAGATTATTTTCCTGCCATTCATGTGTGTGACAGCTGGCTGCGCTGAGCCAGAGAAAGACGCCAGTCATCACTCACACAGAGATGGAAGGGCTAACTTTTTTTTTAATATAAACTTTTGGTTAGCAGGTTTGATTGAAAATAATGGGCTCTCATATTTGAATCATTTAGTCTGTGACTATGAAAAAGGCAAAACCTTAAGTGTGAAGCTTTGTGGGGTATATACTTCTTCATCTTGGAAATTCTTTGCCATCACAGATTAGAAGCTGTCACATGCCATATCATTGTATTAATTTCACATGTGTGTGTGTAGTCCTATTGAAGGTGTACTGCAGCGATCACACCTACACTACAATCAGGATTGCTGTGGCGGCGACGGGAAGAGAAGTGATCAGTTCCGTGATGGACAAACTTGGCACTACTGACGAGCTCCTGCTGCTCCACCTCTGCTCTGCTGGTGGTAAGAAGACAGATTACCTTAAATGTGGACGGGCATTAACTTGCAACATTATCCACACATAGATTATCAATAAGATATAAGAGTCAATAAGATGCTGGAGTAAAAGCGATTACACGTGATGGTCTCGCATATGGCTGTGAAAGCTAATCTATCCCAATTTTTGTTACAGAAAAACAAATCTTGAAGTCTAATGATGTATCAGTGTTTTCTACTTTGAACATCAATGGTAGATTATTTGCCTGTCCTCGAGAGCAGCTCAACAGTCTGGTAAGAGACTGATGTTTCCTCTGTGCACTTGAATTATGTTGTTATTAAAGTGCATTAACACCTAGAAATAAATCTTTATTGCGAATATATCATAACGGAGATAAAATGTATACAATAAACATGCTTAGTATTTCGTTAAAGGTGGCCTCTGAGCAAGAAGATATTGTTTTATATGCACAGAAATAAATTTAACTGTATGTGTGTTTTTTATCTGTGCACATCAAGACTCCTCTTCCAGACCAGGAGGGGCCGACCGCAGGCTCCATGTCAACTTTTGAGCTGATGAGCTCCAAGGACCTGGCTTATCAAATGACAATGTTTGACTGGGAGCTCTTCAGCTGTGTTCATGAGGTACTCTGTTCTCTTTTGTGCATATTCAGTGCTGCAAAGACTCTTGTTTTAGAATCAGTGTGAGGCGATACATTCCTTTACAGCAATTTTGCTTTTCAAAAACTCTAGACTGTAAAACTGCTGCAGCACTGATGCATGACAGATACAGGCTGGCAGGATCTCTCAACTGGATTAAGCCTAACCTGCTCTTCCTCTTGTTTCCCGTCTTCTGCCGCAGCATGAGCTGCTCTACCACACGTTTGGCCGCCAAATCTTTAAACGAACCACGGCTAATCTAGACTTGTTCCTGAGGAGGTTCAACCAGGTCCAGCTGTGGGTCGTCACTGAAGTCTGCCTCTGTGGACAGCTCAGCAAGAGAGTCCAGCTCCTCAAGAAGTTCATCAAGATAGCAGCACAGTGAGTAGGACACGCCTGCTAATGTGACACACAGCACTAAATGAAGTATTTCTAGCAGAGTAGAAGAAAGTGAGCTTGATGTCGTTGGTTTTCACTTTAATTTCTGCTTGTGTGTCTGTAGCTGTCGAGAATTTAAGAACCTGAATTCATTCTTTGCCATCATCATGGGAATGAGCAACCCTGCTGTGAACAGACTGAGCCAGACGTGGGAGGTAAACTTTACTGAAAAACCAAATAATCCATGGGCAGTTATACTGTAAACCAAATCTGCACAGTGCTGTTGCAGATGGTGTCAGTTCGTGTCTCTGGTCACTGCCTGTTTTCTGTTTTTACTGACAGAAACTGCCCACCAAGTTTAAGAAGTTCTATGCCGAGTTTGAGAACATGATGGTGAGTTTCATTTACAAGTCTATTTATCGATGAACTTTGAGTTGTATCCAGCAATTCTAATGCTTTAGTTTTGGTTTTATTAGGCCTGGTTTTGAGTTAAGTCTCCTGCTGTCACTTCGGAGTAACAGAGATCCTGCTTCTGGAAATATTTTTTCTTTTTTAAATTACTCTGGTTTTCTCTGCTGACTACCATAAACAAAATTAGGTTCACCTCTGTTGTCTTGGTGACAGATGCACAAAAAAAAAAATTATTTTCTCCTCAGAACTTCCTTAATTCTTAGTGGCATAGATTCAACAAGGTGCTGGAAACATTCCTCAGAGATTTTGGTCCATATTGACATGACAGCATCACACAGTTGCTGCAGATTTGTCAGCTGCACATCCATTATGTGAATCTCCCATTCCACCACATCCTAAAGGTGCTCTATAGGATTGAGATCTGGTGACTGTGGAGGCTATTTGTGTACAGTGAACTCATTGTCATGTTCAAGAAACCAGTTTGAGATGATTTGAGGTTTGTGACAGGATTTGCTATCCTGCAGGAAGCAGTCATCCCTTTATGTGGTCATAAAGGGATAGACACGGTCAGCAACAGCAGTCATGTAGGCTGTGGCATTTAAATGATGCTCAGTTGGCACTAATGAGCCCAAAGAGTGCCAAGAAAATATCCCCCACACCATTACACCACCACCAGCCTGAACTGTTGATACAAGGCAGAATGGATCCGTGCTTTCATGTTGTTTACAGTACACCAAATTCTGATCCTACCATCTGAATGTCGCAGCAGAAATTAAGACTCATTAGACCAGGCAACTTTTTTTCAATCTTCTATTGTCCAATATTGGTGAGTCTGTGTGAATTGTAGCTTCAGTTTCCTGTTCTTAACTGACAGGAGTTCCATCCGGTGTGCTCTTCTGCTGCTGTAGCCCATCTGCTTCAAGGTTCGATGTGTTGTGCATTCAGAGATGCTCTTCTGCATACCTTTGATGTAATTAGTGGTTATTTGAGTTACTGTTGCCTTCCTATAAGCTCAAAGCAGTCTGGCCATTCTCCTCTGACCTGGCATCAACAAGGCATTTTCACCCAGAGAACTGACGCTTACTGGATATTTTCTCTTTTTTGGACCATTCTCTGTAAACCCTAGAGATGGTTGTGTGTGAAAATCCCAGTATATCAGCAGTTTCTGAAATATTCAGACTAGGCTGTCTGGCACCAACAACCATGCCACATTCAAAGTCACTTAAATCACCTTTCTTCCCCATTCCCCCCACCTTCAGCAGGTCGTCTTGATCATGTCTACATGCCTAAATGCTTCGAGTTGCTGCCATGTGATTGGCTGATCAGATATTTGCATTCATGAGCAGTTGAACAGGTGTACCTAATAAAGTGGCTGGTATGTGTATAACACTAGTTTTAAAGGGAAAAAAATATATATTTTTTTTACTTATTTTGGTGAAATCTTTAAATTTATTTAACACTAGTAACTTGTTTGGCAACAGGACCCATCAAGAAACCACCGGTCCTACCGACTTACTGTTACCAAACTGGAACCACCGATTATCCCCTTTGTGCCGCTTCTTCTCAAAGGTATGACTCGACATAGGGCCAGACTATATCAGCTATGGTATCATTTAGGAAGTACTTATTGAAGATGGAAGATTTTGGCTGTGCTTCATTTTAAACTATTTCTTTACAGATATGACATTTACACATGAGGGCAACAAGACATTCATTGACAATATGGTGAATTTTGAGAAAATGGTGAGTTTCTTTGCACATAAAAAGAGATGGTATGTTATATGCATACAGTTTTCTTAGTGTCGTGTTGTTATTCATTCACGTTTGCATAATATCTAAAACTGTTTTCTCCTTGTTCCATCAGCGTATTATAGCAAACACAATTCGACAAGTGAGACACTGTAGAAGCCAGCCATTTAGTAAGTCTGCTTATTATTCATGAGCACACTTTTATCCTCTCATCTGCTGGCTTTGCAGACAGTCTGTAAATAATCTTTCCAGTCAAAATGTTCTGTTTTTTCTGCTTCACCTCTCTTTAATGTTAGATCCTGACATTTGCCAGCCGAACAAGAATCAGGCAGAGGTCCGGGGTTACGTTAGGAAGCTCTGTGTGATTGACAACCAGAGGGCGCTTACGCAGCTCTCCTACCGGCTGGAGCCTCGGCGGACATGAGCTCCAGATCCTCCACCACCATCGCCTTCTCTGTGATGTTAACATAAAAAAAAAAAACCACATACACACATTACCTGGATAAAAAAAATCAACAGACAGTAGCAAATCGCAGCATTCAGTGACTTTAGCATTATTATGGACTATTAAGGACTTGTACTGTGCCGTGAAAAGCCTCTTCTACCTGGACAAACAGAAGCTGTTCAGCTGCTCTCTTGTTGCCGTGTCTCAGTCACCAGACTGAGGGTTTATATCGTACTAATTATTACTGTTTGGGACCTGTTAGATAGAACTGTAATGTATAGAACTTGAATTAATATCCTGCATGACTGAACTTCATAGGCTTTGTGTTCTATACAGTGGATTTCTATCAGAGTGTCCTGTAATGTTGTGCTACCCCAGATCAGCCCTAGTTTACAATAAAGTACTGTACCTGCCTGTAGAGCAAACCGTTCTCTCCTGATGATCCTACTCATAGACAGAAAACACACGAAACCCCACAAACTGTAGTGATTGAGACTCTTTGTTTACCCTGATCAATATTAAATCAGAAAGAGCATACGTACTTTATAATCTAAGTAAGTCTATAAGGACCTTTGAAAATCTGTAGGATTTAATGTCCTTTAGGTAAATATCACTGTCCATTAATTAGTTAGACACTTTAAACCTACTTAACAGAGTATTAGTTGGATTAAATTCTTAATGGTATTACCAGCAGTGTTCAAATGGGTCACTGTAGTATTTATTTTGAGTTTTATTTGGAATTAGGGTGCAGCCAAGCGTATAAACCATCCCGGATATGTTCTGCTGTCAGTTGCACAACTAAACTGTGCAACTTCTTAGATTTGGACCAACTGCAGCTACAGAGTCTAACTTGCACTTTGAGGGGAAATCTTGTCATCTCTATCAGTTGTGTTCAGTCCATGTAATTTTATTTTTGTATATGTGTGTGTAGATTTTGAGTGTGTTCTTGACAAGTGTCATTAATTTTGCTTTGATCTCAGGAGCTTTTGCTGTGCTGGTGTGTGTTGAGAACTGCAGTGAGGCCGCCTTTTCCTAAAGCGGCCTGTAACTGTACTCTGTGTAATCCGCCTTGTAAATAAAACTAGCTAATTTAACAGTTTAATGGTTTGGTAACCTTCTTCAGACTGTGATTTTTTGCAGTGCATGTGGTGCAGCTTGAGGATGATGTTGATGGATAATCTGTCATGCAAAGAAAATCCAGAGCAAAATATTTCAGCCACCAATGGAGAAGTCTACCATGGAGCTTTGGGCTTTGATTGAAGTCTGAAGACAGGTACACCAACATTTCTTGCTTGAAAAACTAAAACGTGACTGGCCTTTGCTTACATGTGACCTCTGCAAATTTTACAAGTGACAGGAAGAGGGAGGCACTACAGTGGAAACTGCTCAGTGTCTTTTCTGGACCTGAAAAGAGCTGATCCTGGGAATACAACAAATGAGATAAAAGACATGAGCTCGTAGTGAGTGAGATTTCCTCTACTTCCTAGAAATGATGGAGGAGAGGAATAAGTGAGGAGGTCAAAACTCTCGCAACACTTGTAGTAAGAGGACAACTTTATTGTCAGTTTGATTTGTGCCACTGAATTGTTCTGTATACTCCAATTGCAAACTGAGTTGTGGAGTTTGCCAGACAGGAAGGATTTCAGCAAATTTTGCTACTAAGATGCTGTAGGACCTAGTCTTTTTGCATGTCATTACTGTACTGAAGTGTACTACTAAATCACTACAACTTTCTGTTGAGCTCTAGGTATAGTGGGTTATATCTACAAACATTTTCCTGAGAATGGAACATTTCTGCAATATTAGGAACAGAAAAAGGGCAGTATTGTGCACTGAATTGAATAGTGACAAGAACTCTTGTGGATCCCAGAGGATAACCTTTTTTTTTTTTTTTTTACACAACTTTTTATACAGCACCATGCCAAATTACCAGCCTTTCATACAAAAACCATGTTGATAAACTACACTGAAATACTGTAGCTGTAATTTAAGTTACAAAATTTAAATTGCATTACAATAACGTTTAAAAAACGTTACGAATAACGTTTGCATTACAATTTCCATTTGCCATCTTTATTGTTGTACTAATTTTTAGCTGTAAATTTTTAGCTCTTCAAGCAGCCAGTCTCTTAGGGTGTTGTTTATTTTACACAGTGCATTTGTACTACGGGTTGTCATGATTCACTGCAGCTTTTAAGAGCTTCTGGCAGAGTTTGTCATGTTTTATTTATTCAGTGAATCACTACGAAGTCCACATTTGTACTCGATTACAGTCAACAAGTGACAAGTGTCCCTAACTTCCCATGGCTGATCTCACCTGTCCCTACGCAGTGATGTCAGCACAGCTATCCTGCTTGATGATGTCAGTGGGTCATTCCTGTCTGGTTGAGTAACACGCTGTCCCTGCCTGCCTTCTCTGGTGAGTGTGTGTTTTTAGCTGCAGAGTGTAAGGGATAGATTTAGATGCATATGTGGCAGCAACAACCTTGTTGCTAAATGATTTACACTATGTCAGGCACACTATAAGCCAGAGCTGTATGTGTGTGTATGGAGGGCTTTATATAGCCACAGTTATCCAGGAAGAAGGAATGCCCAGGATGCCAATGACCATATTTGAACAGTGTCTGCTGCAGACAGACTGCACACACTGACTACAAACTGTAACTTACACACACTCAAACGCTCACCTCTCCCTCATCTTCAAGCTTGTGTGTGTGTGTGTGTGTGTGTGTGTGTGTGCTCTGTGTTGTAGTTACACTGGATCACCACTATCAGGCAATGTAATACCTTGTCTGGTAGTGACAGTTGACTTTTCCTGACTCACAGGGAGAAAACTTCTCTCTCTCTTTCCAGCACTTTCTGGTTTCTTCTCCCTGACAATCTGTTCCGCTGACTGACAACATCCACTCTGACCCTGTGGAGGAAACTACTTCACCTCTCTTTTGAGTTCTTATCCTTCACTTCTTCTCAGCTGATCCGTGACTTGTATACCTTTGGGATAGCGGTTAGGTAGTTGAACATTCACACTTTGGGGGCTGCACATGTGTATGTGTGTGTGTGTTTGAGTGCGCGGAGTCAGTCAGTATGCCATGTCGTCCCCTGGCTCGTCGTTTGTACAGATAAAGCATGAGGACTTGCTCTTCTACGAGAACTGTGGCGGAGGCAGCTTTGGGAGCGTTTACAGAGCCCTCTGGATTTCCCAGGACAAGGAAGTGGCTGTGAAGAAGCTTTTGAAGATTGACAAAGAGGTAAAGGGGAGACACACATACACACAGACAGACCAATCATGCACACATCATTTACAGTAGTCATTAATTATGGCCTCTCCTCTGTGGCATGTTACTGCTCAAAACTTCAAAAACATTCTCTTTGGATCCAAAGCCCCCCACTTCCCTCTCCCTTCTTGTCTGCCATTGTACATGTGTTTATCTTAAACATACTGCTTCTGATCCCCCCCCCCATTCTTTGTAGATGGAGCAGTTTTATTTATGCCTGGACTCCCCTGTTCCTCCCATTGTATGTTAGGGTGAGGTGTGTATGGTCACTTGAGGCTTAATTCACTTCAGTTTAGGCCTGGACGTGAGTCTCCATGAGTATAAGGCAGGCTGCACTATTTTCTTCCATTTTAATAATCCCGGGCTGGTAAAGGCTTATGGATCTGTGTTAGGAAACTGAGGTTAGGGCCTGTGGGTGAATAATTCACAGTGTCAGATTTTATATAATGTAAATAAAATGTGCATATACATTATAGACAAATAAAAGGTGGTGTCAGACATGGACCAACTTCATAAAACTACACAGGGAAGAGATTTAAATTTGTCGGTTGACTGACCTCTTTGACACTAGCTTTCTCACACCCACACAAAAATGCGTAGAGGGTGGGCAGGCATGCATAAAACTGTGTGTACAGTTCATGTGTAAATACAAGTTGATGGATAATGGGAGAACTGCAGCTTCATGTGGACCCTTCATGCATCTTTTTCTGCAAGTCTTTGCACAAACTGATAGCCTTACAACAATAAATGAGAGTAAACCCAGAATGATACATTTCTCCTTGGAAGAAAAAGTATTTATAAAGAAAAGAAGTGTTTATAGAGAAAATATTTTGGTGCTCAATTGCAGTTTGTGTAAATCCATTTTACTGCTGGTTTATTATGTTACTTGGCAAAAGTTAAATATTCCACATATGCAAAGGTGATGATCTAGATGTCATTTCAGATTTATGGCATGTTTATTGCTGCAGGGTGGAGGATTTGTGTTTGGATACTCAACTTTCTGACCTCAGCTCAGGAATCCTGGAGACGCTGTCAGGATTAACTTTAAAATTGGTTTGAACATTTAGGTTAGGTTAACACTCAGTGATGAATGATTATTTTCTTTAAAAGCTGTGTTCTTTTGCCAGAGTCGCGTACTGTAAAACTTAAGTTAATGAAGGTGATCATGTTTCTCCGCTTCTCTTTTTCTTGACCCCTCATCCAGGCTGAGATTCTCAGTGTACTGAGTCATAAGAACATCATTCAGTTTTATGGAGCCGTGCTGGAATCTCCCAACTATGGCATTGTCACAGGTCAGACTCAGTGTGCGTGTGTTTGTGTGAGTATTTGTGAGTGTGTTTATGAAATTCATATATACTATCAGAAGTCTTTGTCAGTGTAGTTTAATGCCTAACTTTAGATGAGATACACAAAATAAAATGTGTATTGTTATCCTTGAGGTTCAGGTCTAATATAAGTATGAAATCAAGGTTTGAGGTAAGGCATAACAGTTGCAGGTTATAGTCAGGGTACACTGTGCTGGCATCTAAAGCTGCACGTGTATGCGTGTGTATATTGGTTTAATTAGTATGTATTTGATCCCAGGCAAAGAAAGTTACACACACATTAGCACATGCTCTGATGGCCGACAAGTGTTTGTGTGTATTTTGAAATATCACAGCATACTTTGAACACTGGTTCTTGTGGCGTTTCCTGGCAGGACATTTGTAACTGAGACCAGCATGTTTGGATAGGGTTGTAATCCCGGATGGGTTTATATGGTTAAGATAAAGCACTGACACACCACTAGAGAACAGCTGATTAGAAGTCTAATGCTTACTAATATATGAAAAGTAAAGTAGTATCAGCATAATTTGCTGCAGATTTTGGTCTCAGTATGTTGCAAATGGTAACATTCAGGCATTCATTTCCATTTTTACCAGGCTACAAGGGCCTATTTTGATTGAACAGTATCCTCTGTGTTCTACTTTTTCTCTTTGATCTGTCAGACATTAAGTAGCAAAATGGAAAAGTTCTCACATATTTTGGATTCAACAGTCAGGGCAGGGTGTGATGGTTGAAAGCTTTTCTGATGATTTGGGGCAGTTTCTCTGTGTGTATGACTTGTGCGGTGCTTAACTGCGTGCTGTAGTTCTCACACATTGTGACATACAACTTCAAGTACCAAGTTTATTTCACTTCTTTAAAATAACAGTGAATGGTTTTGAAAATGCTGTGATATACACTATTGTAGACTTAATTATTAAAATAGGGGTGTATAGCTCTTCTCACAGCGGCTATTTTGACAGAATACTAGGTAAACATGGTTGGTACTGATCACATTAATGGAGGTTCTGTTTTATGCTGGTGCAGAGCTTTAATTTATCTGACTATTAACACCTGTGGTTGCCTGCTATTTCATGTTAAAAATGGCTGCTGTGAAAAAGATATGTCCTTTGAATGGCCGGTTCTTTACAAGATTTTTATGGAAGACCAAAGCTGCCATAAACAAAAATAAAGAAATAATTGATTGTTTACTAAATAAATACATCACTAAATAAATAAGCCATATATAGCATTACAAATATTCAGGCAATAATTAATTTTAACATTTTTAAATACATTTATATATTCAATAGAAATCTCCAGACAGCCATTTCTGATGTGACCGAGTCTGGCCAAAAGTGTGGGAATGGGGCATGATGTCCATCAACCAGTGGGTGAAGCGTTAAACCCCATGACACACTGTGAATGACGCACACACTTATAGGATGTGGTGGAACTGGATTTAGATTTCTTTGGTAAATCTTTGTCCAACCTACAACGTAACCTACATAAATGACCGATACTATTACCAGCATTCATGCTTTTGTGTGGTGTTTTATATGTTAATTGCCTTGTGATTGTGTCCCAGTGTTTGTGTGTGGTGTCAGCCACAACAGAAACAAATAAAATGCTGGGATTTTTTTCGCTCCTGGGTCCCCACTCTTTATTGTGTTCAGTTTTTTTCGGGGGCAAGCATATTTGTCCATCAAGTTTTCCCACTTCTTTGTACATTCCCTCATGTCCATTCCAATAGTTTCAGCAATCTCCCTCCAGGAATTTGCTGACATTTGTGAGTCCTTATACTGGGGCTATGATTATTATTTCTTATATTGAGCTGATAAAAGGTGAAGAAATTGCTGGAAATGCATAGGAGGGATCCACAGTACTCAACAGGAAGAGAAATTTTGGCACTTTTGGTCTCCCATACTTTTAAGGTCAAACTCAGTGACATACTACCACAAAAACTGTGCTTTTCATAAAAATATTTCTTTGACTCATTTGTGCACTGCTACACATGATTTGCCTTTTTAATTGTTTCTTATAATGAACATTGTTTCTGTGTGTCTGTGCTGTACTTACAGAATATGCTAGTGGAGGGTCTCTGTATGAGTACCTTGCCAGTGAGCAGAGTGAAGAGATGGACATGAACCAGATCATGACATGGGCCATACAGATAGCCAAAGGTATTAAGGAAGAAGAATAATGATTAAAAAACTGGATTTTGATATCAGGCAACTTAGAGGTAGAAGCACTGATATAACAGGAGTGTCCCCATGTACCAGAGAAGATCTACAGCTTTTTATTTGCCTCTAAATCACTGCCTCTAACTTGGGTGTACATTCAGCACTGACACACTTAATGATTAGATGCAATAAAGTATGTCACATATTTTTAGAAATACGATTTTTAAACATTTATTTTTAATACCATTTCAGTATTTTGCCCTTATTTTATCTGGTTATTTGCTGAAGATCTTGACTTCCACATTTTAAGCCCAGTTCATTTAGTAGATTTCTACATTAACCGAAACTGATCAAAAACAAATTAAATTGCATCCAAACCTTGAGTATTGTTAGAAAATTCCATAGAAACAAAAGGGAGAATAAAGATGAAAGTGCTATACTTAATTTTTAAAAATGTTCCTGTTATTACTTGATTTCCTTACAGGGATGCATTACCTGCATGCAGAAGCTCCAGTCAAAGTGATTCACAGAGACCTCAAGTCCCGAAATGGTAATACATGATTTAAACCCCATTCTGCTTTGCTTTCTAACTTGTTTTTGGTACATATGCACATCTAATCATGAGTCCTGAATGCCAGGCATTTTCAGTGTTGTACACCATTAACTGGTCTGCACAATGTGGTCTGTTTTACAGTGGTAATGACAGCAGATAAAGTGCTTAAGGTTCGTAACTATAATGTATTCATAAATAAAAAAATTCAGGCATAGAACTTGTGCATTTTTGTGCATCTTTTTAATAGCGTCTTTCTGTTGGTATTTCAGATTTGTGACTTTGGAGCATCAAAGTTTCTTTCCCATACCACCCATATGACAGTGGTGGGCACTTTTCCCTGGATGGCTCCTGAGGTTATTCAGAGCCTGCCTGTCTCTGAGACCTGTGACACCTACTCCTATGGTGTGGTGAGTTGGTAGTATTGTATGAATATCAGTATTTTTTGTCTTTTTTGTAGCAATGAGAGAAGTAGCACTCAGCACTTGTGCTATAATTTAGTGAATCACAACTAGGGGTATAAGTACCCCAGAGGGTACTTTTGCAGTAGCCAGGGGGTATACTGACAGATTAGCTGTACTAATCCTAAGAAACAGAAAATACAATTTAATTATAGATTGTGCAGACCACAGCAGGTTTGAGCAGTAAAGTCAATAGTTAAGTGATAGTAATAGACCACCAAGAGGGATGCATAATTGATTAAACTAGATAAATAAGTAATAAATAGCTGAAATACAGTACCACCTTTATTCTTCAACACAGCCTGAACTCTCTTAGGAAGCTTTCTTGTCATTTCTTTAAGTAGACTTCAGGAATAGTTCTCCAGGCTTCTTGAAGGACATTCAAAGCTCTTCTTTGGATGTTGGCTGCCTTTTGTTCTGTTCTGTCAAGGTGATCCCACACTGCTTCAATAATG
>VUQS01067648.1:0-14298 GCA_015108495.1 Heterochromis multidens | reverse complement strand
TTATTGGATGCCCGTGGTCTTCGGGCCCTCAGACGACACTGCATCACTCATCGGCATGATTGTGTCAATGACATCACTAAATGGGCCCAGGAACACTTCCAGAAACCACTGTTGGTTAACACAATCCACGGTGCCATCTGCAGATACCAACTAAAGCTCTATCATGCAAAAAGGAAGCCATATTTGAACATGGTCCAGAAGCACCGTCGTGTCCTGTGGGCCAAGACTCATTTGAAATGGACTGTTTCAAAGTGGGAAAGTGTTCTATGGTCAGACGAGTCCAAATTTGACATTCTTGTTGGTAATCGCAGATGCCGCGTCCTCCGGGCTAAAGAGGAGGGTGACCTTCCAGGGTGTTATCAGTGTTCAGTTCAAAAGCCAGCATCTCTGATGGTATGGGGGCGCATAAGTGCATATGGTATGGGCAGCTTGCATGTTTTGGAAGGAACTATGAATGCTGAAAGGTATATAAAGGTTTTAGAGTAACATATGCTCCCCTCTAGACAACGTCAATGCAAAACTGCATACTGCAGCTATTACAACAGCATGGCTTCGTCAGAGAAGAGTCCGGGTGCTGAATTGGCCTGCCTGCAGTCCAGATCTTTCACCTATAAAGGACATTTGGCGCAACATTTAAACGGAAAATACGTCAAAGACGACCACAAACTCTTCAGCAGCCGGAAACCTATATCAGGCAAGAATGGGACCAAATTCCAACACCAAAGCTCCAGAAACTCATAACCTTGATGTCCAGACATCTTCAGACTGTGATGAAAAGAAGAGGTGACGCTACACCATGGTAAACATGCCCCTGTCCCAACTATTTTGAGACCTCTAGAAAGCATCAAATTTGAAATTAGCTAATTTTGTGCATAAAATTGTAAAATTTCTCAGTTTAAACATTTGTTATGTTATCTATGTTCTGTTGTGAATAAAATATTGGCTCATGTGATTTGGAAGTCCTTTGGTTTTGATTTTGTTCAAATTTTAAGAACGTCCCAACTTTTCCAGAATTCGGGTTGTAGAGTGCAGAGTCTAACTCAGTTGTAAGTTATAACATATTTTGTGTTAATAGGAACAAAAAATGTGGTTTTACAGAGATGTCATGTGTGAGACTATTTTTTGGCCTGGTGGAGGGATTTACTTCACCTTCTGCAGGGACAATGCTCCGCAAACTGCTAGCTGTTTCACTGCTTTCATGAAGTATGGTATTCTAAGATTGCTAAGCTATCAAAGATTAGCACATCTCCTTTTTCTTTATTTATACATCACACCATTTTTCAAGCCACCAACATATATGGCTGGAAACATCATTAACCAAGCATTTGAAACAATTTCTAAAAGGTGTATGATCATTAAACAAAGTGTTAGAGCTCAGCTGAAAATGGCAGCTCTTAGCCCAACTCACCACACCTCAATCAAATCTTCATAGAACATGTAGTGAAGATTTGAATAAGTCTGCTTTTTCTCCCACCAGCCGTTCACATGGTCATACCACGATCCAAAAACCTCTAGAGCCACAGAGCAATACACAAAGGAATTTTTATATTGGAAATGAAATGCCAATGTGTTCTCTGTACATTAAAACAACACTGTACTCACTCTTTCCCTCCATGAACCCCTGCAGATAGGTGCTCCAGTCTCCTGGTTCTGGCTGGACAAAGTTCATGCGGTCAAAGTGGAAATAGGACACTGCATTGTCCTTTGCATTGCGGGCCACGTAGACTACCTACAGAAAGTGATAAACTAAATTATGGTCTGTGGGTTTCATAAATCACATATCTCTGTTGGTACAGCTGTATGTGCATGACTTTTACCCTGCAGCGCTGCTCCCAGAAGGACTTTGGTACAAACTGGACTGGTAAATGAGTTTTAATGAGACGAGGGGTGGTGGGAAGCTTCTCTGCCAGGTCTGTACCTGAATGATAAGAAGGATTAGATACCACAAATCAATATAACTAATTGCCAAAACACTGTAAGGTGCTTCTGAGATATTTTAATCAACTTGACACTTTTACACATGCTGAAAACTAGTGGCTTTCTGGTTTCATCGGAATGCCACTGAGCAAGGCTGTATTTTGGCAACTACCTTTTAAACATGTGACAATCAAAGCTGATGTGAGACGAAGAGGTTGAGCCTTCAATCGTGTTTAAGAAGAGTTTCTGAAAACTGTTCTGGTTTCTACAATCCTAATAGAACTGAACTTAGCACTTGGAGCTTTTTGTTCTGTTGTACTTTATAGTGACAGTGACCATGTGATTCAACCTGAAAGTAGAGAAGGAACACAGATCTCCAGGAAGGGAACTCTTTCATGAACAGGGATGGATGTCTGACGGTCTGGACCTCTGTGTCCAAAATACAGAAGATCTAGGATGTAAGAGACCCACGTGGTTCCTGCAGTTGAAATGGATAAATACTGTAGGTTTAGCTCTAATCCTATCAACCCAGACAACAACATTAAACTTATTTGTGTATGGAAAAATACTATGATTACATAGATCTCTTCCAAAGTCATATTTTTAACTTATTTCATAGCAAAATCATAGGTCTAGAAAACAGTAGGCTACATTATTGCAAGGGATTTTGTACAATGACTCAGGCTAGGTTGAAATCCTGGCTAAGCATTTGGATATGAGGTTTGTAAACACACATAAGTACCTGCTTTAGGGTACGTAGCAATAAGAATATCATCTGATCTTGCTTTGAAGTTCTGTATGTTTTCCCAGTTGTCAGTGAAGATTTTGGTCATGGAGACTCCATGGAAGTCAAACAGTTCTGGGCGAGGTGGCACCTCCATCTATGAGAATGATTTGTCTTTAAAATCAAGGTATCAGTCATGTTTTCCCCAGCCCTCTGCTTCCTTGCCCAACACTGTAAATAAGTTATACTTAAAAAATTTCAAACAATTACATATAATTAGTCAATCAAAGGACTAGATAGGGTGGCTCAGTTCTCTTCCAAAGTCATATTTTTAACTTATTTCATAGCAAATGCATAGGTCTAGAAAACAGTAGGCTACATTATTGCAAGGGATTTTGTACAACGCTTCAGGCTAGGTTGAAATCCTGGCTAAGCATTTGGATATGAGTTTTGTATTTGATAAGAGTGGAGATGTTGCATGTGGGTCTAACATGATGGTTTCTTATTCCTTTGTGGAGAAGTCATAAGCACAGGTCCATAGGCACTATGCTGTCCTTAAATACATTTTTAAAAAATTGTTTGGGGTCTTGACTTGAAATCACAGACTGTCTACAAAGGCTAAAAAAATCTGTATTATTTTTAATTTTTCTGGCAAAAAGTGGTATGATTGTACAGAACTGTATAAGAAAATGACCCTACTCTTAACTTCATTTATGCTTTCAGTAAACATTTTTTCTTATCAGTGTTTTTCATCTAACTAGCTTGTTTCAGTCTCTTGATGCATACTCAATAATCCAGGTAAAAGAATCCTAAAAAGTTGAATCTGTTCATCTGGACGTAGCGATTTTTTAGTGGGAGAAACGTTTTGTGACCTTCTGGTAACTTCTTCAGTCTCAGCTGACTGCAGAATTCCCCAACCTTATAAACAGTACATTGCATAATGACCGAAACCAGCACCACTGACTAACAATGGGCCATTTGGTCAGTTTCATGATCAATAGTATGCAAATTGTCTATTATAGTCTATTGTCTATACTATTGATCATGAAACTGACCAAATGGCCCATTGTTAGTCAGTGGTGCTGGTTTCGGTCATTATGCAATGTACTGTTTATAAGGTTGGGGAATTCTGCAGTCAGCTGAGACTGAAGAAGTTACCAGAAGGTGACGAAATGTTTCTCCCACTAAAAAATCGCTACGTCCAGATGAACAGATTCAACTTTTTAGGAGCTTGTTTCAGTGTTTTCGGCACAATGTAATGTTCATTTTGTAAATTATGGCCACATTTAGAGTGAAATAACAGATCCAACAGAGTATGCTTTAGGCTGTTCTATGATGGCTACCTTGTGACTGAATATTATCATATCACCATGCAGTGCCAGATGCACCCCTAGCTTGTGACTTCTGGTTTTGACAAACTGAAAGTTTCATGTTAGATCCATCTTTGATATACAGTTCACATCTGGTTCCTTGTCTTGATAACAGCTCTGATATAGATTTAAAGTGTGAATCCCTGTGTTAGAGTCTACTGATCCGAGATTCTGGAGCTGCTGTCTCTCCTTTTGTTGTTGTTTCCAGGTTCAGTCTTACTAATTTGATCCTGCACCACTAATCAGCCCTATAGTAATTATACCTCTAGCTCACCACCACCACCTTTGCTAGTGCTACTGCTTTTTAGTTTTTATGTTTTTACTATTCATATTCTGATTAAAGTTTGAACTGCTCCTGCTGGATTCTGCCTCAGCCTTGTGTTGGATTCCCCACCTGTTTTTGTGTACCCTTGTACTAACTTAATATTACTCTGACATTGTGAATATTGGCCATATTGCCATGACACAATGTGGTTTAACAAGTCATTAGTAAAATTAAACCAGTAATTTCAATAAAAATGAGTAGTCAGTATAATAATGATTAATAATTATTTGATCATTTTTGAGTTAAGAGCTTTTTAAAGAGAGAGAGAAAAGACATTACAGATTGCCATAAAGCCAGAAGTAAAAATATGCACTCTAGCATTGGTAAAACTAAGAAACTCAAAGATTACAATATTTCCCCTTTAGCTCTGTTACCCAACCACACTAAATAAGACACACAGTGAAATTTGAAGAATAACCTATTTAGTATTAAAAAAAAAAATTAAAAACTGAAAAACATTTTTAATTACTTTTGTTTTCAAACAAAATAACTTCTTTGTAAAGCAAAAACAGCAGATTTATTGTTGGCAACTCATGATCATGAAGCTTGCTTACCTTCTTGCGTTACTCCTCCCAACTGACAATCTTGAAATTGTGATCAAGGGGTGGTTTAATCATGAGTTTCAGCAATGACTCAGGCATACAGTGGATGACCATGAAGTTAGAAAAATCAGATTTTTCTGGTCATTTATGAAAATACCAAATAAAAACAAAAATGCAGCACATTTTAAAACATACACAACTACCAACCTAGCATGCTTGTTCTTGTGAATATTACTTGAAGTACTACACACTCACCATGCTGAGTATTTCTGTACTGGGGTTGGATTTTCCAGAAGAAAGAAATCTGTTTGTTGCATAATGTTCACTTTAACACACTGCACAACTTCCTTAAACATGTGCACTCCTGTGTTCATACTGAGTCTGACTGTTCAAACATGAACAAAATGTTTTGTTTCATATTGTCAAAGGTCACACCGGCTCTGACTTTTTCCTTTCTCTTCAGCTGAAGGACACAAACCAGGGAAGGAACACAATCGGTCTATTTATCGTCCAGAGTCCTGTTCACAATAAAAAGTTTCAGCATCAGCCTTGCTCTGAGCAAATACAAGGGACATCTTTTTTTCTACTTCTTTTACTTGATTCATGTCAGGTCTGTGTCTGTATTTACAGTTATGTAATGTACCCTTCCTACATTATACGTTATGTGTTGCCAAATTGTTAAGTAGTATTGTTAAGCTTGCTTGTTTTAGTAGTGCAGGTGACAAGTTAAGGATGTTTTCATTTTAGGAACTTGCACAAAATGAACTACCCCCAATAATGTGGGTAATGTGTGGGCTCTCTCCTGGTACTCCAGCTTCCTCTCACAGTCCAAAGACATGCTAAATAGGTTGTAGGTGTGAGAATGAATGGTTGTCTGTCTCTCTGTCTGCCTCTACTATGAACCTCTACTGTGTGTTTGTACAAGTGCAACAGCAGGAAAATTAGTCTCAGTTAAGTTTTGGATGATCATGATGATCTTTACACCTAACATTTTTTCTTTATTTATTGAGATATTAAACCACAAATCTGGTCAAAGCTCCATCATACACAGCGGGGCCTCTTAATTTCAAACCCAGTGGTATAAAATCAGGAGAACCAAATCAATTAATCCAAATTTATCAGTAAAAATTACAGAGTTTTGATTATTTTGTTGCACAAAAGATTAAGTACAATAATGAACGACAAAATATTAAAGGATATTAATAACATCAATCTTTTAGTGTCTTTGAACAGTCAAAATGGTAGCATATAAAATCATTAAATTAAATTAAATTAAAAGCATATTTTTGAACATTTTGGGAAAGGTGATCTGTCTCTTTCTTGTAGAGAGTTTAGTGAGAACATCAAAAAAATCTAAACCATGGCTACTTCCAAGGATTAAATATCGTACTTACAAGTAGGAAAGAGTTCATTCTATGTCTTGACTCTCGTTGAAATTTAGTCAGTCATTTTTTAAACATTAGCATTACAATATAACAAAATTTTATTAATCAGGCTTAACATTTGATTTATTCTTAACTATCTGATCACATATCACAGAGCTCCATCAGGCCTAACTGGGGTTCTAAATTTCAAAACGAAACTTCAGATCAGGATTCTTCATCTTCTGCTTGTAGTCTTCATCAAACTGTTCATTCTGGGCCACAGTGAAGTGGTTCTTCCAGTCACCAACTTTTCCTGAAGAACATTCAGAGTATTTGATCAACCTAATGATAAATGGAGCAGATATTGGTTCAAATACTGAGAAAAAAAATGTCACCCACCCACCTTTTCTCATGAAAGGAGATACCTTGTGGTCCATCACCTCAATTGTGGTATAGTTGGTCATCTTGTTTTGTTTCATACTGTCAAATGTCACACTACCTCTGACTCTTTCCTTCTCTTCAGCTGAAGGAGACAAACCAAGGAAGGAACACAGTCGGTCTGTTTCTCGTCCATAGTCCTGTTCACATCAATATTGAAAACCTGAATAAGTGTTAAAGGGACACTTCACCCTAAAATAAAATTGATGTTTTACTTCTTCTGGTCTGTAGTGCTATTTATTTATTAAGACATATTGGTATGAGGTACCCTGTTTTGGAGATATTTTGACATGGCTGACTTCTCTTCACATATGTGACACAGCATGCGGAAGCCACAATTTAAATTTTTTTACTTTTTTTATGTTTCCTAAAATTTCAAAACTTCTAGATTAACATAAAAAAAAAACCAGATTTCATGTATCTGTTTTTTGTTTATTTTCTATGAATTTTTAATTTGAAGATATCAAACTTTGACCTTTCTTTGAATTATTGTGGTTTAGTAATAATGCAAATAGATAAATACTCACTTGTAGCACGTTTGTAAATGTTTAAACTTCTAATAATATGTCTGCTAGGTTTACAACAAACCGTTGATGGATTACAATCCACACAGCCAAAGGCCAAAGACAAGAAATGTTGCCAGCATCACCAAGGGGGCAAATTTCACTGGCTGACTGACCATTTGCCCCCCTGGTGTGAGAGGGCAATGGATAGTTTAACACAATCTTGGAGAGTGAGAGGATGCTTGAGGAATGGAGAAGAAGTGTACTGTACCAATTTTCAAGAACAAGGGTGATGTACAGAGCTGTAGCAACTACAGGGGAATAAAAGTTAATGAGCCATAGCATGAAGATATGGGAAAGAGTTGTTGAAGCTAGGTTAAGAAGAGAGGTAATGATCAATTACCAACTGTATGGCTTCATGCTGAGAAAGAGCACTACAGATGTGATGCTTGCTTTGAGACTGTTTGAGAGTGTGGAGAAGTGTGGAGAAGTGTAGAGAAGGTCAGAAGGAGTTGCTCTGTGTCTTTGTGGATCTAGA
Source organism: Heterochromis multidens (assembly GCA_015108495.1). Classification (NCBI taxonomy): domain Eukaryota; kingdom Metazoa; phylum Chordata; class Actinopteri; order Cichliformes; family Cichlidae; genus Heterochromis; species Heterochromis multidens. The sequence continues at coordinate 6,577 of VUQS01067648.1, read as the reverse complement.
GAAAGCATATGATACGATGGCAAGGGAGGAACTGGGGTACTGCATGAAGAAGCTAGAGGTCATTTACGAGAACAGTGAGACAGTTGTGAGCTGTGCAGCTGGAGTGACAGATGGGTTCAAGGTGGGGGTGGGATTACATCAGGGATTGACTTTAAGCCCCTTAATGTTTGCAGTGGTGATGGACAGGCTGACACAGTGGATCATCTGCATCCTTCTTACCCTATCCCTAACATCCTCCTCTGTCACACCACCCCTCTGCATGTCCTCCTTCACTACATCCATGAATCTTCTCTGTGGTCTTCCTCTTTTCCTCCTGCCTGGCAGCTTCATTTTCAACATATATCCTTTATCCCTCCTCTACACGTGTCCAAAATATCTCAGCCTTGCCTCTCTAACTCTGTCTCCAAACCACTCAAGCTAAGCTGTCCCTCTGATCTACTGATTTCTAATCTTGTCCATCCTGGTCACTCCCAATTAAAATCTTAACATCTTCAGCTCTGCCACCTCCAGATCTGCATCCTGTCTTTTTGTCAGTGCCACCGTCTCCAAACCATACATCACAGCAGGTCTCACTACTATCTTGTCAACTTTCCCTTTGACTCTTACTATCTGTCACCAATCACCCCTGACACTCGTCTCCACCTGCTCCACCCTGCTTGCACTCTCTTCTTCACCTCTCTTTACACTGTCCTTTGCTTTGGATGGTCGACCCCATGTATTTAAACTTGTCCACCTTCACTACCGCTACTCTTTGCAGCCTCACCTTTCCACCTGTCTCCCTCTCATTCACACACATGTATTCTGTCTTGTTTCTACTGACTTTCATTCCTCTTCTCTCCAGAGCATACCTCCACCTCTCCAGGCTCTCTTCCACTTGCTCCCTACTCTCACTACAGAACTACAGATATTCTCTATACTTCTCCATCAACACTCTCAAAGCAAACATCACATCTGTACTGCACTTTCTGATGACAGGATCAGACGCTACATCGTTTTGAAAGACTTAAGCCACCTCCTCAGACTTATCTCTACTGAATGCAGCTTCTTCTTTCTGCATCAGTGTTGACCAACAGAGTCTGATTCACTTGTAAGTGTTAACATATGTTGTTTTAATAGGAACAAAACTTTAAGTCATGATTTTCCAGCAATGTCATGTGTGAGACTATTTGTTGGCCTGGTGGAAAGATTTCCTCCACCCTCTGCAGGGACGAGCCTCCACAAACTGCTAGCTGTTTCCCTGCTTCAATTATCTATGCTAGCCTAAGGTATGCTAAGCTAACCAAATTTACCTTAAGCTGACAGTTCTCTGGCAGATAAACTCCTTCCGAGAGTAGAGATTTTATCTTTATTTATATATAACACAATTTTTTCAAACCACATAACTGAAAACACTATTGAAGGGTTTTAAACATTTCCTAAAAGGAATATGATCATTAAACAAAGTATTAATTAACAAAGTCACGACCATTTTAAACATTAAGAGCTCAGCTGAAAATGGCAGATCTTAGCCCAACTCACCGCACCTCAATCAAATCTTCATAGAACATGTAGTGAAGATTTGAATAAGTTTGCTTCTTCTCCCACCAGCCGTTCACATGGTCATACCACGATCCAAAAAGCTCTGGAGCCACAGAACAATACACAAAGGAATGTTTACATGTGAAATGAGACAATATTATTTTTCCTTTACACTAAAACTAAACCGAACTCACTCTTTCCCTCTATGAACACCTGTAGAAAGGTGCTCCAGTCTCCCGGTTCTGGCATACCACTGTTCATGCGTTCAAAGTGGAAATAGGACACTGCATTGTCCTTTGCATTGCGGGCCACATAGACTACCTACAGAAAGAGGCAACACTAAATTATAATCTGTGGGTTTCATTAATCCCATGTCTCTATGACTACAGGTGTATGTGCATGACTTTTACCCTGCAGCGCTGCTCCCAGAAGGACTTTGGTACAAACTGGACTGGTAAATGAGTTTTAATGAGACGAGGAGTGGTGGGAAGCTTGTCTGCCAAATCTGTACCTGAGTGATAAGAAGGATTAATTTGCGACTGATAATAATGACTTAATAACAATAATTGCCAAAATAAGGTGTTTATAAGGTGTTTCTGAGATGCTGTAATTAACCTAGCACATTTACACACTAATAAAACTGCTGGTACCATTAGAAAGCCTCTGAACAAGGCTGTATTTTGGTAGCTGCCTTTCCAGCATTTGTCACAGACAGATACATGCAAGCAAAATAGATGTGCGCCAAAAAGATTGAACCTATTTCAGAACCTTTTCTGAAAATCCTTCTGATTTCCAACAGTCTTAATGATGTCTTTATTTAGGTAGAGTACACTAACATGAAATTAGCACTTTTGGTTCTAGTTAATTACAAATATGGCTAATTGCAGGTGGTCACATGATTCAACCTGTAGGTAGAGAAGGTATACAGAGCTCCAGGAAGGGCACTCTGTCATGAAGAGGGATGGATGTTTGACGGTCTGGACCCATGTGCCCGAAATATAGAAGATCTAGGATGTAAGAGACCCATGTAGTACCTGAGAGTGAAACAGATAAATGTATACTGTTTAGTGGGAAATTTATCAACTTAGACATCAGCAATAAAATTATTTTTTATGAAAAACATATTTTTATGACCTTTTTTAAATTACATAAACTCCACACTCTTGCACACACCACATCACCTGCTTTAGGGTACGTAGCGATAAGAATATCATCTGGTCTTGCTTTGAAGTTCTGTGTGTTCTCCCAGTTGTCAGTGAAAGCGTCGATCATGGAGACTCCATGGAAGTCAAACACTTGTGGCCGAAGTGGCAGTTCCATCTGTGTGTATGACTTGTTTTAAAAATCAAGGTACCGGTCATGTTTTCCCCAGCCCTCTGTTTACTTGCTCAACACTGTAAAGAAGTTACAACCTCTGGTTTTATAAACCAGAGGTAATGACCAAAATGCCAAACTGGAAGTTTCATGGTGGTTACATCCATTTTTTTTAAAGACAGTTAATGGCTGTGATTCAGTTTATTTTGGTCACACACCCCAAAGGAATCCAAGGTCACATCTGTTTATCCTGCATCTCTAATCATTCCTACAGTATTTATATCACTAGCTCACCACCACCTTTGCCAGTTTAACCTTTGCGACTGTAGTGCTTTCTCTTTTATGAGAAAGCATTTATGTTTTTACTATTCACTTTGTGATTGCAGTTTGGACTTTGCCTGTCTAGATTCTGCCTCAGCTTTGTGTTGGCGTGCCCACTTTATTTCATTTAACCTTGTACTAACTTAATATTACTCTGATATTGTGAATATTGGTCATGTTGCTTACAAAATGATTCCTTCAAGTAGCTGCAAAACCAGTCAGTAGCCAGTACAATACTGATTAATAATTAGTTGATCAATTTCGGCTTTACTGCTTTTCAGAGAGAGAAGGAGGGACATAAGATGATACAGCCAAAATTGTGCACTGCAGCATTGATAGAATCTGGAAATACCAAAATTACATAATTTCCCCTTCAGCTGTGTTCTCCAACCACACTGAATAAGACACACAGTGAAATTTACCGAATACCATATTTCATTCTTAAATTACATTTTAGTGTTTAAAGTATTTTTTCAAAAAAAGAACATTTTTAATTTCTTTTTAAAAATATTTTTGTAAAGTAAAAACAGAGCAGATTTATTGATGGTAACTCATGATTATAAAGCCTGCTTACCTTCTAGTATCACTCCTACCAACTGGCATAATCTTGAAATTGTGAACAAGGCATGTGACTTGACGGTTTAATCGTTAATTTCAGCAATGACTCAGACCTAAAGTGGATGAGTTGAATATAGTCAAGTATAACTTGACCAAACTTTAGGAGCATAAAGTTAGACAAATATAATTTTTCTTGTTGTTTATTAACATGTAAAATAAAACCCAAACTGCAGCACATTTTAAAACACATCTAACAGCATGGCATGGTTATTCTTTTGTATATTGTTTAAAGTTGCTGCATAAGTATTTCTATACAGGGGTTGGACCTGGATGTTCCAAACAAAAGAAGTTTGTTGTGTAATGTTCACTGTAACACACTGCACAACTTTCTGAAATGTGTGCAAGATTGCACTTCTTCATTTATACTGAACATATGAACTAGTGGTTTGAAGTCATATGGCCAGGTTCATCCAACATTACCAAAATAAATAAATAATGAACAGGCTGAATATTTAGAGATTTGATTATTTTGTTGCACAAAAGAATAAATACAATAATGGCTGGTATCACATATGAAAGAAGAATAAAAAGAATCTTTTAACAGAATTAAAATTGCAGCGTATAATAAAATAAAATCAAACATACAGTAGCAGCCTACTAAAGCCGGTCTGTCTCTCTCTAGGGGACAGTTTAATTTAGAACTTCAATACTTACTGTAGATCTTACATCTGTCTTTTAAGAAGCATACAGCCTCCAGCCTGTTAAGGAAGTTAAGGAAGATTTTTAAAAATTTTGAGATATAATATATAATTTGTTTTAGCCAAGAATAAGATGGGAAGACTGAGAATGTTATGCACCATATGTATTCCAACATGACAAAAAGCTGTCATATCTATACTTTATTGTATGCATTACCAAATTGTTAAGCAGTATAACACAATCACTTGAGAACTAAACACAGTTTACCTTGTTTTAAGCAGTGTGTTATAGTTGGTGATTAAAGGATAAATGTTTTAATCTTAGGAACTTGCACAAAAACCACTACCTTAGATACTCAAAAACTAAAAATGAAAACTTATTTTATTTAATAAGTACAAAAGATTAAAGTCATAGTTTTTACTATGTCCATCTAGATCATTTCCTGGTTGCTTGATGCCAATTTTAGCTTGCTGTAGGGTCACCTTGACCATCAATAATACAGCGAGCAGGAATTAGTTGATGGACCTAACAGAATTCATATATAAAAGCTCATGCACTGTACTACCAGAACAGAAATTAGTTCCAGGTCAGCCAGAGGCACAGCAGGGGGTGTTTCCAAGATAGTCCTTAATTAATTGAATGAAACAAAATGGCGAAAATGTTACTTTCTACATCTACTCAACTATATTTTTGAGGAAAATGATGTATTTTGTATTCCACTACATTTATTTTAAAGCCTCAGTCACTAATAATTTTACCAGTGTAATTGTTTTAATGTAAAATATAGCTCTACCAATTAATAACAATAATTCATTATTATTATAGCATATTATATATAAATTAAGCAGTAAATAAAGTAATCCAGCTGCAGCTTAAAATGATATACTCATTAGTGAATCACTTGTTATGATCCAACAATGTAATGTATATGATTGTGAAATGGGCCATTTTGCATAATGAGTACTTTCACTTTAGGTACTTAATGTATATTCTGATGACAACACTTTTATTTAAGTAGGATTTAAAATGCATGCCATTAATGTATAACAAAGCATTTTCAAAGTCTTTTTTCTCAGGTTATTAATGTGTCTTAAAATGTATAAAAATATTATTGTACAGCATATGCCACTTTTCAAGCCACCAACATATGCAACCACAAACATTATTAAACAAAGAAAGTATTAATTACCAGGATCCACCAGGATCTAGAGCTGCTAGATGTTTCACCTACTCTCAGGGTCTATTCTTGGCTAGGCTAGGCTGAGCTAGGCTAAAGGTTCTCAGACTTTTGCCTCATAGAGTATAAATACATAATACAGTTTTAAACATTAAGAAATCAGCTGAAAATTGCACATAAGCCTAACTCACTGCACCTCAATCAAATCTTCATAGAGCTTCACAGACCTTTTCTGCAGTCGTTGGTTTGTTTTCTTTATATTTCTAGTTTTGATCTCATATTTAGTCTGTTCCTGTTTCCAGGTTATATTATGTTTCTCGAGTCCCTTTGTATTTGTGCCTCCCTTGTGTTCCCGTGCCAGTCCCCTGTCTCGTCTCCTCTGTCAGTCCTGTTCCTTTGTTTGTTTACCTTTTTGTTCTGTGTCAAGTTCACTTGTTTTAGTCTTGTTCCCAGTGTTATTTCCTGTTTTACTTTCCTAGTCTCTCGTCTCGTGTGTGTCATGTTCAGTTTTGCTTCCCTGTCTCATTAGTCAGATTTAGTTCACCCATGTTCCCCAGGTGTGTCCTCTCTGCCCTGATTCCCTCCTGTGTATATATTGTCTGAGTCTCTCCCTGTTCCTTGTCACGTCCTTGTCATATGCTGTGTTCTCGTCCGCCTGTGTGTTATCAGTTTTAGTCTCCCCGTCAGTTTGTTCCTGCCATGCCTCATTATTTTGTGTACTCGGTCTGTTACCAGCAATAAAGCTGCGATTTTGAGTCCTGCCTTTGGGTCCACGCTCTACCTGCCACACAGCCGACACATGACAGTAAAACAGGAAATAACTAGAGAAACAAACAAAATGCAGAGACAAGAAAACTCACACTGACCAAGATTGTCATGGTTCTGGGTCAGTTGACCCAGTGTTTTGTGTTATGGACTTTTTAGTTTAATATATTGTCATGTTCCTGGATCGGTGACCCAGTGTTTTGAGTTTTGTAACTTTTCCTCAGT
>VUQS01067647.1:8487-19205 GCA_015108495.1 Heterochromis multidens | reverse complement strand
CCCCTTAATTTAAAAAAAAAAAAACAACAAAAATTAAAAAAAAAAAAAAAACTATGGAAAAAAAAAAAAAAAAAGCCTGCACTGCAAACTTTTAATTAGAGTAAATAAAAGCCCAAAAATAAGCCAGTAAACAATGGTGCTATTGAACCTGTTCTAACGTTTCTTAGCTACAACTCTAAAATGTATGCAGAATTTTCTGTGCTTCCTTTCTCATGCATCAGATTTTGTGGTCATAGTCATATTTGGTGGCCTCTTCTGTGAACACGTCATACTTGGGAACCTTAAAAAAGTAGTGATGATTCAGTTTTTACAACAGTCAGTCTGGGGATGATACAGGGGACTCAAGTGTGGAAGAGTTTAAACCATCACATACATCAGGAAAGTATTTACAGCACTTCACCTGTTCCACATTTTGTCTTGCTACAGCCTTATTCCAAAATGGATTAAATGAATTTTTCACCTCAAAATTCTACACCCAATACCTCATAATGACAAAGTGGGAAAAAAAAGTTTGCTTGAGATTCTTGCAAATTTATTAAAAACCAAAAATATAACATGTACCTAAGTATTAAGTATTTCCCCACACTGCAAATCAGGTGCATCCTGTTTCCACTGGTTATCTGTCAGATGTTTTTACAACTTGATTGGAGTCCACCTGTGGTAAATGCAGTTGATTGGACATGATTTGGAAAGGCACACACCTGTCTATATAAGGTCCCATAGTTGACAGTGCATGTCAGAGCACAAACCAAGCCATGAAGTCCAAGGAATTGTCTGTAGACCTCAGAGACAGGATTGTATCGAGGCACATATCTGGTGAAGGGTACAGAAAAATTTCTGTAGCATTGAATGTCCCAATGAGCACAGTGGCCTCCATCATCCGTAAATGGAAGAAGTTTGGAACCACCAGGACTCTTCCTAGAGCTGGCCCCCTGGCCAATCTGAGCGATCGGGGTAGAAAGGTTTTAGTCAGGGAGCGACCAAGAACCCGATGGTCACTCTGACAGAGCTTCAGCGTTGCTCTGTGGAGAGAGAAGAACCTTCCAGAAGGACAACCATTTCTGCAGCACTCCACCAATCAGGCCTGTATGGTGGAGTAGCCAGACGGAAGCCACTCCTCAGTAAAAGGCACATGACCGCCTGCCTGGAGTTTGCTAAAAGGCACCTGAAGGACTCTCAAACCATGAGAAACAAAATTCTTTGGTCTGATGAAACAAAGATTGAATTTTTTGGCCTGAATGCCAAGCATCATGTCTGGAGGAAACCAGGCACCGCTTATCACCTGGCTAATACCATCCCTACAGTGAAGCATGGTGGTGGCAGCATTATGCTATTGGGGATGTTTTTCAGCAGCAGGAACTGGAAGACTAATCAGGGTCGAGGGAAAGATGAATGCAGCAACAGAGACGTCCTTGATGATAACCTGCTCCAGAGCGCTCTGGACCTTGGACTGGGGCGAAGATTCATCTTCCAACAGGACAACAATCCTAAGCACAGCCAAGATAACAAAGGAATGGCATCAGGACCACTCTGTGAATGTCCTTGAGTGGCCCAGCCAGAGCCCACACTTGAACCCGATTGAACATCTCTGACGAGATCTGAAAATGGCTGTGCACCAGTGCTCCCCATCCAACCTGATGGAGCTTGAGAGGTTCAGCAAAGAGGAATGGGAGAAACTGCCCAAAAATAGGTGTCCCAAGCTTGTAGCATCATACTCAAAAAGACTTGAGGCTGTAATTGCTGCCAAAGGTTCTTCAACAAAGTATTGAGCAAAGGCTGTGAATACTTAGGTACATGTTACATTTTTGGTTTTTATTTTTAATAAATTTGCAAGCAAACTTTTTTCACTTTGTCATTATGAGGTATTGTGTGTAGAATTTTGAGGTGAAAAATCAATTTAATCCATTTTGGAATAAGGCTGTAACATGACAAAATGTGGAACAAATGAAGTGCCTTACTACTTTACGGATGCACTGTATTCACCTAAGATACTGGCTGCATTTATCCACCCCCTATAAATGCACTTATTCTTTAAAAATATGTCTTTGAGAGGTCCTCTCTGGACCATAGACTGTATATAAAAATTTTAAAAAAAGATAAATCTGAAAAGTAAAGTTTAAACCTTTTTAATGGTCAGTGAGGGGTGACTCCTCTTGTTCCAGAAAGAAGTCCAATTGTATGTGGATGGAAAAGCAAATGTTTGGCTCCCTTGTCTGTTGACTCAGCAAACACTTTTCCTGATGATTTCTGCCAGTTTCAAGAAGTTCAGTACAAAATAATTTGGTACATTATTGTCCCCATTAGAATGCGAAAGGAGCAAGTGGGCCTGCCACACGGACATGTCACTACCTAATCAATGTGCAGTATCCCTTGGTTTCTCAGCCAGATCATGTTTGGTTTCAAAACACAAATATACACTCACCAAACACTTTGTTAGGTACACGTGTTGAACTGCTTGTTAATGCAAATATCTGATCAACTAATCACATGCCAGCAACTCAATGCACTTAGGCATGTAGACATGGTCAAGACAACCTGCTGAAGTTCAGACTAACTTTGAACACAGCATGGTGTTTGTTGCCAGATGGTCTGCCCTGAGTATTACAGAAATTGTTGATGTACTGGTATTTTCCCACACAACAATCTCTAGAGTTTATAGAGAATAGTTCAAAAAAGAGAGTGTCAGCTCTGTGGGCAAAAAAGCATTTTTGATGTCAGAAGAGAATGGCCAGACTGCTTCCAGCTGATAGGAAGGCAACACTTACTGAAAATAACCACTCATTACAACCAAGGTATGAGGAAGAGCATCTCTGAAGGCACAACACATTGAACCTTGAAACAGGCCACAGAAGATGACGACCACCCCAGATGATACTTTTGTCACCTAAGAACAGGAATCAGACTACAATTCACTACAGTTCACTTGCTGCAACTGTGTGATGCCGTCATGTCAATATAGGCCCAAATCTCTGAAGAATGTCTCCAGCACCTTGTTGAATCTATGCACAAAGAATTAAGGCAGCTCTGAAGGCAACCTGGGGTCCAACCAGATATTTTAAGTCTAAGTGATAAAAAACAATCCTATTCATACCAAGAGGAAAATTAAGAGAGACAATGTTTTTTGGACTGTTAAAGAGATCGTACTTTCAATACATTTATTAATGTTCTGGTTGCTTATTGGGCATTATGGTCATTTCTGAAACACATTTGTGGTGTCTCTAATATTTTGACTTACCTGTAAGGAGTGGTAATGCCTTTAAACAAAGAACCAAACCCCCCAAAACATATGTTCTTCATGAGATATTTGTTTTTTAGTAACTAAAGCACTTGACAGTAATTAAAGATGAAAATCTTTAGCTGCAAGCCAAAATAATTATAGTTCTACTACAGTAAACCATAACAAAGATGGCAAATTAGAGGGGGAAAAAAAAAAAAAAAAAACAAAAAAAAAAAAAAACACAAAAGCACTCTGAGCTCCACTTGGGGCAGTCGCACAAGATCAAACAAAGAGCATGAGAAAGTCTGACGTAGGGATGAGGGTGAAGGAAAGAGCTTGAGAAGGAGTGAAAGTAAAGTGAAGGGCAGACGAGTCAGAGTTTTAGAAATGGAAGAACTCAAGCCGCACTGAGCTTGAGAGTGGAGGGAAAAAAGACTAAATGGAGAGTGGTGTGTGTGTACTCTCACTGACACAGCCATAGGAAATCAATATCAAACTTTACATGAATCAGCAGCATTGGACGAGTTAACCCATTCAGGTCGATATTTATTAGACAGCCGCTCCTGTACATGTACGGCAGTTACAGATGACTGATGGCACAGAGACACATCATTTCCTAATACTTTCCTCCCACTGTTTCTACATCAACATTTGAATGCAGTTTTATCAGACTGGGGGAAATTTCAGAGCACAGGTCAGTTTGCCAGTGCGTTTTACTAGTCTTTAATGGATAGTTTGGAATAATCAGGGAGAAGGGAAATAAAGGAATAAATAAAGCGAGAATGGAGAAAGGTGGGGAAACTGAGACAAATCAGGTAAAAGGTCCATAATTTATAAATAAAAGAAAAAGAAGAAACTACTTTAACTGGGTTCTCAAAAGTAAATGGACTCCAACCGCTCTAACACAAGTACATTCACCTCATCCTCCTCTCTGCCATCCCTCCTTGGCTACTGTGGATGGTAACGTGAGCGGGGCTTTAATCCTAATCCCTCTCCACGTGCCATCATCAGTCAGGGTTTGGACGGAGATACCCACAGAGGCACAGCCAAGAAGTGGAGGAGACTGGATGAAGTCGTGTCATCTCTACTGCATATCAAGATTACTCCAACAAACATCAAAGCATTCTCTGTCTTTATTAATTTCCCTCTTCCACCTACGCGTCTGTTCCATCCATCTGCACTCCTACTAATTCTAACATCCTTATTTTTCTTATGAACTAAGCAGGATGTGTTTTTTTTTTTTCTTGGTTTGTTTTTTGGCTCCTATCTTTCCTTCTTGCCCCTGCCCCCTCTGTTGCTGGTGGGTTAAGTTGCCAAGGTGCCAGTGATGGTAAGGTGAGGGCACTGCCAGTGTGGAGCACAGACATAAAGAGATGTTTAATCAGACATCATCAGCTCAACATTACTACAAAATACTGTCCAAAGCCTAGCCCCATCCTGCAGCTGCACTTCCATGAAGTCAAAGGTTTCTTCCATTTCTGTCATGTGTCAAAATCACCTTGCAGATATTACAAAGTTGTTTGAAAATCTAGACCATATGCATGAAATTGATATCAAAAGCTATGATTTTGATGGTATAGGCAAACAAAACAGGAAACCACTGGGAAGTGATGCACAAACAGTCACTTAAAATGGGCAAGAACCATGCCAATTTTATTTCAGGACATCAGCAATCTCATTACCAGCCCAACAAAACAAACTAATTCAATCAAATCTGTCCTCTTCTGCAGAACCAAGATGTTTGAAATTAGATTTTAACAGAAAAAAAGAGGATTCACTTCCTTCATCAGCTGTGTGCGATGAGTGTAATGGGGCTAATTTTCATTTAGCCTGAGATAGCCCTCACCTCCCGAGGACAAAGCATGCAGCCTGAACGCGTTTCTGCAGTTTAGCTGACCTAGTCTCTGAACATTAGTCTGGTTGGATGCTCCACAACACACAGGCCGAGAGAAATGGAAAAAAAAAAAGAAAGAGGGGAATGAATGACATCATTGACTTTTGCTGATCTGGGTTCAGCTGGACGGCAGAAGCAGAGCACTATGAAGTCACTTTGGCACAGCCCAGAGTGGCCAGGCAGATGTGTGAGTACACTCCATACACACAACAGCTCCAACTTGGACAGCAACTAACACAGGTTTTTTTTTTTTTAAAGTGAAGCTCATACACCAAGCAGACTGTCGATACAACAAACAAGATGCTGCTTCCTCAGTTTGTGTGTTTGTATGTGTGTGTATAGAGAGACAGAGAGAGAAAGCAAGAAGGTAGAGGTCGGAAAATCCCTCACCGACATCCTTTCAGAAAGCAAACATGACATCGTGGAGGATTATAAACAACCTTGCAGTGTCAGACAACTCGAATCTGCTCATGGTCCTGACTTGGCAAAAAGTGCATGAAGAGAGGAAACAAAAAATTATTTAGCATGGTGTAATCACAAGATAAGAAGACCAAAGTCAATGAAGAGGTTACAGTTCACAGCTGTGTTTTACTGCTCTGACACCACACTTTTTTTTTTCTTTTACCTGTCACTAAAACTAAGCCTTGAGGGTGACACATCAGAAAAGCTGTGCCTACCACTACTATAAAGGTCAGGCAATTCCTTGGAGGAAACTGTAGACCTTCTATTCCTCTACACCCTGTACACTCACTGCTACACCTGTTTTTCAGGTCAGTCCAACCAAAGCAATGTCTGTTCTTATCACTGGCACTGACAGTACTTTACTCATCACACAGGAATACAACACAAGACCAGGAAGCATGTATTCACACTACACTCAGCTCTCCAGTTTATCATATACAAACTAGATTCAGTTTGTATAACAAACAAAAAGTATAACAGCTTATTTTTTTTTTTTCACTTTTCCTGGTTCCGTATTGCCTGTGACCTTACACACCAGCAAATTACTCTCCTATTTTGCACTAAAGCTTCATTATTCTGCTTCTGTGAGTTCAAAGGGTGCAATTGCTCTCCCCTAGGTGGAGTTTGTATTTACATGCTTGATTTTTATCATTTTTGTAACCCTGTAATGGTGCGCATTCTTGGCCAGGTCTTATCTAGGGACTTGCTGGTGAAAATAAAGTAAAAAGAAAAGACATTTATGGATGAAAATCTCTCTCTTTTCCACTCTGTACCCTTCTCTAACTCTTTTGTTTCTCTTTGTGTGTATCTAAGCTGTTGTGGCTGGCTATAAATTTAATGAAGGAAATCCATAAGGAGTAAAAGCTTTTAAGTAGTTTCACCTCATCAGTTATGCATTAAAATACTGAAGCGACCAGTATCCCTGGCAGGAGATACGTCTGTGCAATTCCACACCTCTGATTTGCTCTGTTAGGCAGTGGTATTCCCCTCATCTCTCTGATTGCTGGTGCTTACACAGCACAGTAAATATTATTGATTTTCTCATTATCCACCAATGGCAATTATGTTACTCTATCCTTCAGCAGTGATAGCTTACGGTGACTAGCCACAACGTCACAGTCACTGCTATGGACAAGCACAATAAAAGAGGGTGCCACACTGCAGGGGATGTGCAGGGGATGAAGTGAGTGTTCCCCCTTCCATGTGATTAATATTTTAAAGCACAAGCTAGTAACAATAACACAACAAAGTGGTTTAAAATCCTTCTGCTGCTCTCTATCATAGACACAGCTTGTGTTAGGGATAATCCCCTTTCTGGGGGCGAGGTCACTGTAGTTTGTAGGTACATGCCAGCAGTGACGCTATGAAGACACGGAGCTGTACAGTGAAATTTCTTTCAAAAACAGGACATTGTTTGAAAGAAAAAGCTCTCTGTCCTGTTGTACTGCGATAAATCTAGGGATCACTTAAAGTATGCTGTCAATACATAAATTGAGCATACGTCTCACACGAGGGCTTAGTTTTCAAGAAGAATGGGAGCTTCTTGGAAACAAATCCTAATAGTGATGTGTCATGCTGCCTTCACTGTTCCCTGAGTCACCCTCTCCCACCCATAACATTATCAGCCTGAAGTACGGTTTCTCCCTGTGCCAGCAAATAAATCACATTATGGCAGCGAGCAAAACACGAGCAGTAGTGTCTTGCTCTGTCACTCCCGTTTTGTCTCATTCAGCAAACTGATGGAAGTCAGCCATTGTGGGGAATACATGTATTCATAACAAACCCTTCATCACATCAAGCAGAGCCAGGGCAGCGCTGTGAGCAAAGGACTGTTTCTCATCCTCCCTTTCTCTTTGTTTATTAGCTCTCCTGATGGAGGCTGTTGACATCATCCTGGCCTTGATTTCAAACACTTCCTGTTAAATCTGTGGTGGGTTTTTTTTGTTTTTTGTTTTTTCCCCCAATAAATGTTCCCCCAGAGTGCCTGCTTTAACTTAAAAATTCTTCTGTTTGACAGTAGGTCTAGTGATTAATCTGAAATAGAAGAGCAGCCAGATTTAAACAATGAAGAAAAATGTTAAAGTCTTACAGAAGAGCATAAAGACCAAAGCTAGAACTAGCTCACGTCTGCAACACAAACACCCCCTGCAGGGTGTCAAGTTAAGCCAGTCAGCTGGTGACATGTCAAGTCCAGAAAGCAGTTCAGAGTAGAGAGGGATGGGGTATATGAAGGCTTAGTTAGTTTTACCGTTGCAGAACTGTAGCAGTGATGAGGTGTCATATAAGCTGCTGTAGCTGGAAAACCCGTCCTCCATTCTCAGCCTCTGCTCCGCACCTCTGTGCTCCCTCTGGTATCCCACCACTCCTTCGCTCTCCTCCTCTCTCTCTCTGGTGACTCCCCTACTTTAGTTTATCGTTCACTTGGCATCCAAGGCGCTCCCTCCATTCACTCTGCACAGGTCAGGCTCCCTGGGTGAGTCACCATGGCAACCCATTCACTCCGATTATGTCATGTGAACTCCAGCCCCTCTTCTTTTCCAGTCCCCCTCTCACAAGAAAAAAAGTCCTGAACTATGGCAGAAAACACTCCCTGCTGAAGAATGACTGCACAGAGACAGAAGTTAAGAGGTTGCTGGCGGGGTTTTGTTTTCCCCTGTGCTCGTCCTCTCCTTCCTTTCTCCTCCTTGCTCCTCTTGTCCTTCTTCTCCTGCGTTCAGCAGAGACAGCTGTGTGTTGTTAGCTCTCACTGATCTCCAGAAGAGGAAAAAAAAAAAAGAGCTTTAAGAGGGCTTGAGCTGACAGCGCAGGCGAGCTCTGGCACAGGCAGTCGCTGTGTATGTGCGTGTATGTTTGTGTGTCAGGAGCTGTGTGAGTGTTAAGATAATGCTTGGGACAGCCCAGCCTTCCCCTGTCACACAGTGTGGACGAGTCAGAGCGCAGGGGGGCTGGGCCAGTCAGATGCAGCCTCCTCCTCCTCCAGCTTTAGTGGGAGCAGAGTGGAGGAGAGGAGGAAAGGGAAGAAGAGAGGACATGGTAGGGAAGGAGACTTGAAGAGAAAGGAGGAATGGGAAGGAGAAGGTTTTAGGAGAGGAAATAGACAGAGGAAGAAAGAAAGGAGGGGGGAAATAAGGAGAAGCAAGGGCAAAGTAGGAGAGGAAAGGAGACAAGGGCATCGGACACAAGGAAAGAGAGATTAGAAAAGAGGCAGGAGAGAAAAGGAGCAGAAAGAGAAGTCAATATAGAGAGGTTACTATGTTGTCCTCCTGCTCTCACACACACAGTAGCGTCACATGTACTGTATGTGTCAGTATGGAGTCACATGGGGACACACCATAACAAAACCGACGTCACATCTCTCCAAGCATTTGAGCTGAACCTTGCCAGGGGATCTCAGCTGTGACTAAACACGATTATCATTCTGTCCTCTGTCTGTCTTATCTGCCCCGCTGCAGACTGCACAGAGACCGAGGGTTCCTTAAAACAAGGACAAGAGGGGGAGAGAATGAAAGGGAGACTATAGGGGATTGAGGAAAGAGAGAAATAAATGGGGGTAGAGAGGGAGGGGGTGAAGGAGGAGGAAAAAGAAATCGAGAGGTGCTTGAGGAGGGTGCTGGGTGTAGAAAAAAGGGCTAAATTAAAAACGGAGCAGGGTGGGAGTTTTGTGAGGGGGGAAAAAAGGGGGATACCCTATAGAAAAGAAAAAGAGAGAGAGGGTTTTGTATGTGCACGAGGGAAGGGGTCTCGCTGCATTATTTATAATTCAGGCTTGAAGGGAAAACTAATAAGCCTAAGAACACAGAGTCTGTGGCCTATATTCGTGTCGGAAACACTTCCCCCCTTTTTTTTCTCTAGATCACAAGGCAAAGCCGACAAAATCATACAAAAGCAGGGAAGCTCTAAAGGCAGCAGAGGGGGAGACCATTAAAAGGACACATTTGTAGCCCAGCACATGTGATACTACCTGTCAACATGATGCTCTTTTGGTGCAGGTATCTATCATAATATCTCTGGTTTAAAGGTGACCCTGCTAGATTCGACCTTTTAACAAGAGGATGAAAAGGATGCAGCGAAGCACCTTTTAGCAGCTGATCAATTCACGGTTCAAGGCCCTCCACGGCGTTGGCCTCGGAGCTGCAGCCCTCTCTCCCTCAGAAAGAACACTGCACTCGGCTTCACTTATTACACAATAACATCGTGCCCACAGCAGATCTACTAAGCTCACCAGCAGATAGGATTATGCAAGGAAACAAGGTGCTCCTTGAAGACCGGTGTCACATTTTCCCCTCTGCATTACTTGATTTACTTAATCACAAGAATGTTACAATATAAAAACACTCACCTTTACACCATCTTCAATTAATATTCTTGTCAACAACCAAAGCAGTATGCACCCAGCTGTCCTGCATTAATATGCAGTCAGTGCTTTTAAGTCTTAAATTGTACAACATCCAGTGTTTTGATTAAGATAAAACAAGGAATTTCATGCAGCTCCCTGCTAGGAGAACAAGCAAAACACACACAGTAAACACCCTTTGTGCTTTGTTCTGAGGACTGCAGGTCACAGTGGTGTTTTGTCTGAAGGGGTTCAGATTATTGTAAATCCCATTGTGGTATCTCATTGTAGGATCTGATTTGGGATCTAGATTAGGGGCTGGTCTGCTGTTTATGTGTATCTGTCTCTCTCTGCATATGCTTGTGTGAGATGAGAGTATATTCCCTCCAAAATCCTGCCCCATGGGGCTCTTAACCCCACCTACAACTCAGAGGGTGGCAGGTGGTGGAGCCTGCTGGTGCTGCTGCTCCATCCCTTCTCAGTCCATTGCTCCCACCCTCACTGCCCATCAGTGAATCACATGTAAGATAAGCAGGACAGTTCTGCACTTACTGTGATGATATCCCACCTCTTTTAACAAATACTGTGTGTGCCCAGCCCCTAAAACACACAATCTGTGCACCCAGTTAGACACGCAAACTACACATCCTGATAAAGAGAAGTACTTTTCAACTAAATATTTTTAGTTCATGTAAACATAAGAAGAGAGAGAGTTTTAGATACTTTTTTTTTTTTTTTTTTTTTTTTTTTTTTTTTTTTAGTTTTTTTTTTTTTTTTGTTGTTTTTTATATTTTTTTTTTTTGTTTTTGTGT
>VUQS01067646.1:0-12673 GCA_015108495.1 Heterochromis multidens | reverse complement strand
TGTTCTTTTTATGAAATGCTGTGTTAGTTTGATACCAGATGTAACGGGACTCAAACCTTCCAAAAAGTTAAACTTTTGTCTCGTCAGTCCACAGAATATTTTCCTAAAAGTCTTGGGGATCATCCAGATGTTTTTTGGCAAATGTGAGACGAGCCTTTGTGTTCTTTTTGGTCAGCAGTGGTTTTCTCCTTGGAACTCTCCCATGGATGCCATTTTTGCCCAGTCTCTTTCTTATTGTTGAATCATGAACTCTGACCTTAACTGAGACAAGTGAGGCCTGCAGTTCTTTAGATGTTGTTCTGGGTTCTTTTGTGACCTCCTGGATGAGTTGTTGATGCGCTCTTGGAGTAATTTTGGTAGGCCGGCCGCTCCTGGGAACGTTCACCACTGTTCCAAGTTTTCTTTATTTGTGGATAATGACTCTCACTGTGGTTCACTGGAGTCCCAAAGCCTTAGATTGGCTTTGTAACCCTTTCCAGACTGATAGATGTCAATGACTGTTTCTTTAGATTGTGACATGATGTGTTGCTTTTTGAGATATTTTAGCCTACTTCACTTTGTCAGACAGGCTCTATTTAAGTGAGTTTGTGATTCAGCAGGTCTGGCAGTAATCAGGCCTGGGTATGTGAAACTGAACTCGGCTTTACAAAAACAGTGTGGTTAAAAGTGGTTTACTCAGGTTATTAAAATATTATCACATATTAAAATTTATGTGATGATCTGAGACATGTAAGTGCGACAAATATGCAAAAAACAAAGAAATCAGGAAGGGGGCAAATACTTTTTCACACCACTGTATATATATATATATGAAAGATTAAATTAACCTCCGTGTTTGAAAAATGAAGCCAGTGCAGAAGTGCCTTAAGCTTGCATTCAGGGGTGGGGGGATTTCTCTTGTTATAAAAAGAGGACTATGATAAACAGGGTGTATTTTAGGGTGTAGATGATTGGAACACTGTCTACTGGCCAAATTCATCCTCGCTCATGACATTGGCTTAAAAGAATCGAGATAGTGCTTGATCTTCAAAGCAATAGCCCACAAACTGATGGGTGACATCATGGTGGCTACATCCATTTTTGTGTCAGTAAGAACCCTTTGATGCAACCTACGAACTGTGTATAAAACACATGTTTAAGTATTATTTCATATTCAGTAATTGTTCAGACAGTTGATCAGCTGTCTATATCTGTACTATTTAGCTAAATATAAAATACTGAATCAAAAGAGACTGAAATAAAAATGAACAAAACTTAAATCCTTATAATCTTTCTTTCCCCGCAGGAAGCTGCTGATGAGGTCATTGATATTTTCAGTCAATCAGAGCATTTAATGCTCGTAAGCGTGTGTGCCAGCTCCTGCATGATAAACGTCAGTCCTGCTCGGACGCTGCAAATTTTACAAAATCTGGAGGACTCGGTGGGCGTGTCGGTTTCACTGACAATCACCATGGCTGCCATGATGCTGCATTTGGGCGACCTTCAGCAGTACACACAGCTGATGGAGAGACACGCTGAGGTCAGGATTTGACTTGTGTTTGTTTAAGGGTGCTACCTGCTCAAGCTGCAGTGCATTCGTCTCCCAGGTTAAAGTTTGCTACATGATATTGCATTTTTTAAATTATATGTCCATATTTTTTTTCTACACAGATATTGGAATTTCTTTTATGTTTGCAACAAAAAATTGAAAAAAAGATAAAAATAGACCAAAATAAAGTAAAATAAAGAGCATGTCAAAATTAGTGTAACACTGCATTAATCAAAACAGGATGATCACTGAAAATAGGTGGGTATATTACAGGCACATCTAGAAATTATGTGAGATAAATAGATGTTTTTGTTCAAAGCAGCCTTAAAACTGAGGTCCTTCAGAGCTGCCCGTTATGATCTATGGTGTACGGGATTGTAGAGATAAATATAAAGGGGTGGGGACCTCTGCACATCTTAGTTTTGGATTTCATGGAGTTATGAAAAATAAATAACAAAAAGTCCACAATGAGAAACCAGAAGATTTTAGGTTTTAACCTGTGATGCCAGAAAGTTGGTTTCCAATCTGTGTTTAGATGCTGCTGGTGTACGGGTTTATCGAGGAGCCGAGGCTGCTGCTGTATGGTGGATGTGCGGACCAGCGTGGACGTGTTTATCTCACAGCTTTAACTCGCCAGATGGCAAACTCTCAACCTGGACTGCTGGTGGCTGCCATGGTGGCTTTACATGAGAACAGCAAAGTTAAGCTGGAAGACGCCGATCATATATTCAAGGTACCACTGGCACCTGGAAGTGCGCTGCCTGGAGGCTCGAATATCAACCCACTGATTTGTATCACTGCTTTTTTACACCTGGATTTAGAATAAATTTCAGTTTTGCTGAATTTGATCAGTTCTACATGAATGATCTCTAAAGAACAGCAATAAATGTGTGTGTTTGTGTTTTTAGGAGCTGGGCTGTGAGAACAGCCTGCAGGTGGATTTCTGGGAGGCGATGCTCATGGCGTCTTCAAACGACGCTGTCATCCAGGAGCTTCTGTTCCGGTTGGCTTCTGTCTACATCGATCGTCTAACAAATACAAACTCAGAAACACACGCAGCTCCAAATCGCAAGTCACTGAAGAGCGCTGATGACCTGGTACTGCTATTTGGTGGTCTTTGTTTGGTAGAAATCCAGCACCCTTTCTCTGACTGATTTTTGTTGATAGAAATTCAATTTTGAGTAAAAATCTGTGTTCCCTTTGACCCCACCAACCCGTTCTTTTAGTTTGTTTATTAACCAGTTTGTATATCAGCTTCATCCAATCAACTGCTCACATGTTTGTGTCTGTTCCAGATCAACTCGTGCTCTCATTGCGGTCCTCTGTACCCATGGCTCATTCTTCTAAGTCCAACACACACTGCCAGTTCTCAACACCTGGAGGCACTGCACAAACTGCAGGTATTTTCGAAAGTCTGCTTCAAACATAGACTGCATATAAAGGACTGATATAGCCACTGTGACATCACTCAGTTGATAGTGAACTAATGCTGCCCAGTCTGTACAGGAAAGATGATTTTTTTTCTACTCAGGCATGAAAAGGCCTTCTTTCTGTCCCTACATTGCACAATAAAAACCCTAAATCTTTGAGCCTTAATGAAATTTTAAACACTTAAGTTAAACGAACAAAACAAAACAAAAAAACATCCCTGCTACAGTTGTTAAAAAGAGGGAAATTGGAGCCATTTTTCACCTAGCTGTGAACATGTTTCTTTCTGCTATAAAGTTGGGCATTTTAACATGGGAGTATGTGGGGATCGACTCAATTTTGGAGCCAGCTTCTAGTGGCCAATTGAGGAACTGCAGATTTCAGCTCCGGGGGGTGCCGTTGGGACTTTGAATGTGTGACAAAAACACCTTGTTCATGGCAGACATTTGGACTTGTCTCAGCTGGTAAAGGACAGGTGTATAATTGATGGCTGCATTCCAGTCAGGGCAAGGCCTTGTACTTGTGTGTGCTATTCACTGTCATTACTGGAACATATCATAATACTGAGCCGTCATATGTTTAGTGGCAAGTCAAAATGTCAATCATGAAAAAGGCCTGTGAACATACAGCAGTTGTTTGGGTTTTTTTTTTATTTTTACAAAAAAAATTACAACACAATGATTAAACATGTAGACTTGTGTTTGATATTTATGAATTCAACTTAAAAGAAATGCCATTATTCTATAATTGCAATCTTACATGTTCCTGTATGTGTGTGCAGTCTCTGCTGTGTGGTCCATCCCTGTCTGTGGGCTCTGTCCTGCCTCTGTTGGAGCGCCTATCAGACAAAACCTTATGGGGCTTCAGCCTGCACCTCCTCTGCGCTACCAGAAGGGGGCAGTACGACAGCAGCATTGAGAAGTTGCTGGACAGATGTCCTCAAGCGATCATACCCTACGCCAATCACCAGCTACAAGACAAAAACATGGTCTGTACTGAGCACAGGGCTTACATTTGAAGTCTGTTACCTCACTCTGTAGCTGTAGTTTTTAGGTTATTTTTATTTTCATACCCACTTCTACCCTGTCTCAATGACATCTAATCTTTACAGGCGCTGTGGTGGCAGAAGCTGCTCCCAGAGCTTTGTAACCGCACAAGAGCAGATTCAGACAACAGCATCCTGCTGGGTGCTCTCAAAGGTAGAAGCTTTTCCCAGAGAACTATCACTTTAATTTAAATGAACAATTAGGTTTGCTATGCTTTTGTGAATCATATGTCACATTAACGTGAGTCATTGCTGGCTTTGCATTGTTCAGACTTGTTATCTGATAATCTGACAACGTCAGTGTGCAGGTTTGACAACATTTTTGACACATAAAGAAATTCACATTAAAGCTTTACCTACATGTGTTGGCTCTAAAGTCAGTTTCTCAGCTATTCAGAAACCTGTAGGTGGTAAAGGATTACACTCTAGGGGAACAGATTTACAACATTTAAAAGGCACAGTCAGTAATTTTGAGGTTGTTTCATAGAAAAAAAATAATATTTTCCTCAGAAATATACGTAGATTAGTGTGTAATTACACAATTACAATTAATGACTTCCAACAGTTTATGCATTCTTATAAACTTATAATTAATCCATTAAAAATACATAGGAGCGGGCACTGGTTTGTGGAAGCTGCCATGTTGTCCCGCCATCTTGAATACAGTGGCCGGAAAGGACATCTCCCTTCTGACTAATCACTTTTTATGTATGTAGCTAGAGACCGGCCACATACGTAGTACGCCAAAGGTGGAGGAGAAGAGAACTTGTACGTTCGTGTGCCGTGGAGGGACATTTTAATTTGTGTCTGTGCCTTCAGACTCAAGATATAAAGGATCATACCTATGTTTTATCATCTGAGAAGGAGTCTCCTTCACCAGAGAAGCAAAAATGCAAAAGAAAGAGAAAACACCACCGGCATCTTTAATAAAATGTCATCCTCTTCCTCCTCACCTTGAGCCTCATCTCCTGAACTGAAGTCAGGGCTCTAACATACGAAAACATGCATAAACATGCTTGATTAATTCTGATATTGTCGCAATTACTTATTGTCAGCAGATTAGACATGTGACCATCCCATCTCCGGACAGCTGACAGCGAGCCGCCTAAACAACAACAACGGCAGGTTATAATCTAACATTATGCCAGCTAATGTTAGGCTCGAGTGTCCTAAAAATCCCACTTTTCCTCTAAAAAACAGTTTGATTACATTCTCACATCGTGTGAGAGTTTATTCACTAAGTGTCTGAGTCCAACAGTGTTAGATCCACTTCAACGAAAGCCTCTGTTAGCCGGTGTTAATGAAACTAACAGTAGCTACAGCGGCAACAGCTCTTACACACAGAAAAGTTCACTATTTTAAAAAATAAATAAATTCACAATATCCTCAACAATTCACCTCAGTATCGCTGTCATCAGACAGAAGTGAGCTTCACTGACTCATCGACTCATATCAGACACTTTCACAAAGATTTACAGCCTCCTCCAGAGTAAATAGAGGTGGATGCTTCTTACCCGGCATTAGCAGCTGAGGTAAACAGTGGACTGACAGCCTACACAGACAGGGGAAAGACTCAGGGGTGGATCCGGTCTAGAGTCACTTTGCTATCTGAGTAGTTTTTTAAGGTGGCTCAGGTAAAAATGTAAAATACCACAAAATTGTTAATTGACACACATCCCTTTTTTATTTCCTGATTTATTACAGATTACATCTGTAATCTGCAATTAAAAAAAAAAAAAATACCATGGGCTCTTCTGTGCCTAGACAGGCATTCAGTCACTCAGTTTCTTAAATCCTGGCCGCAAATTAAATGTAGCTTTACTGAGCAACAGGTGGCAACCCTCCATTACACTTGACTAAGGGTGCACTCACACTAGGCATGGTTGCCTTGTATCATGCGCAAGCACAGTGAAGTTATCAGAGTATCAGGTAGCAATATCTCCTTGACTTTTTTTTTTTTTGTGCTTGAGTTTAATGTGACTTGTTTTCATGCCAACAGAGACACTGGTTGTGGTTGCCATGGAGATGAGCCCCGCAGAATTCCTGGAGCTCATTCCTGATGATGGCACAGCATTGTACTTCTTGCCCTACCTGTTGACATGCAGCCAGAGACAACTGCTGGCCTGAAGCGCCGACACACACAAACACACACAATGAAAACAGAGGAAGCATTTTGGAAGGACCTTCAAACTTGTGTTTGTTGGCCAGCCACTGTGCATGATTCAACCTGCAATATTTAAAATATTTGATTGGCATCAAACAATCATGTGTTCTAAGCGTTATGCAATTAAACTAAAGACTTTACAGTACTGGTTGCTATGGTGGACATATCCCCTATTTATCCACTGACTGAACAAATACAGTCTTTTAATCTGGGCAGGTCACCATGGCAACTTACAGTGTGCACCTAAGCTGGACTGGAGACGGTTATGTTCAGAGTTTAGGTTTAAAATTGTAAGTGCCATTGTCATAAATTCTGTTAATGAAAATACACTCTAGGTTTAGATTCTCAGCTAAGAGAATGTTATATATGCAAACCTGTTGGGCAGTATGTTAGCAATGGCACTGAACAAACCCGTTCAGTCGAGTTACTCAACAACAACCTTTGTGTCTCACGTTCCCTCCAGAATTTGCAGGTATTTGGTTATTGATGCTTTTATGTTTGGTCACTTATCATTTATGAATTCATAAGATTAACAGTTTTCTACACCACTTCTCTTTTGCCAGATTTGCAGCACCTCACCTGAGTTGCTTTTTGCCATAATATGTTCTTCCATTCTATTCATGTTTCTCCATGACTGCACAGTCCCTGAAGCGGAAAGCCTAGATTATCAGGAGTAAATCCAGGCTTTCTGCTTCAGGCTCTGGTTATCTTTTGTATGTAGGACTGTAGATATGTAGATATTGTTTTGTTTTCCCATTCATAATGTACTCTCACTGGCCACTTTGTTAGGTACACCTTGCTAGGACTCGGTTGGACCCACTTTTCCCTTCAGAACTGCCTTAATGTTTAATAGCATAGATTCAACAAGGTGCTGGAAACATTCCTCAAAGATTGTGGTCCATATTGACATGATAGCATCACACAGATTTGTCAGATTCCATACCTTGGTTGTAATGAGTGGTTATTTGAGTTACTGTTGACTTCCTATCAGTTCGAAGCAGTCTGACCATTCTCTCCTGACCTCTGGCATCAACAAGACATTTTCACCCAGAGAACTGCCGCTCACTGGATATTTTCTCTTTTAAACCCTAGAGATGGCTTTGTGGGCAAATTCCAGTTTACCACCAGTTTCTGAAATACCCAGACCAGGATTTTGGCACCAACAACCATGCCATGTTCAAAGCCATTTAAATCACCTTGCTTCCCCATTCTGATGTTCAGTTTGAACTCGAGCAGGACATCCTGACCATGTCTACATGCCTAAATGCACTAAGTTGCCGCCATGTGATTGGCTAGTTAGATATTTCTGTTAACAAGTAGTTGAGCAGGTGTACCTACCAAAGTGGGCGGTGAGTGTCTGTGCTTATGCAACATTTTAAAATATTTATTTCTGCTGTCAGAGCTGCAGAGAAACAGTTGTTTTTATTTAAAATTCTTTTTAAGTGTAAAAATTTACAGTTGGACTACTGAGTGAGCTTTGAGCATGTGTCCACTGATTTTTGAAATGATTGCATACACGTCTCTTAAGTGCTGTTCAGATCACCAGTAAATATCTTAACAGATACCAGTGTCTTCTTCCGGCTTTATTTACTGATACTGGCACAGCTGAGTGAAAATTTGGTTTCCCTTTAATATGAGATTTGGCACAGGGAGACTGTAAACTTGTTTTTCATTTGAGCTTCAAGTGTTACATATACAAGTATTTAGGAGATATAAAGATACTGTATTCAAGCTGCAGTCAGCTGGTCTGCCATTGCAGCTATGGAATGCTTACAACTTCATCCCTCTTTCAGCTCACATTGTTTAAGAGAGTTTGACTAAACTTTCAAGGGACAATTGAAACTGCCAGAAACAATTTGTGAAATCCTTAGTGTTTGCAAATATTTTAGGATTCAGGTAAATTGAAGCACAATTGAACAAATATTGGTTGCATATGTCTTTGTGAACAAAATCTGTTATTATAATCAATTATATCTTCTCCATGTAGTTGACTGTGTTATGTGGGAAATTGCAGGGGAAAAAATGGCATCCCATTACATGCTAATGTACAATGTATGTGCAAAACCTTGTGATCACTCTGATACACACTAGCATCCAGTAATCTGAGGGAAAGTTCCATGTCACTGAAAACAAGACAGACAAGACTTTTCGGAAGTTATAAAAAAGTACACCCTCTGTCAGTTTTAAAGTTTTTATTATCACAACATAATAAAAAAATAATAATCTGGTCCTTTGCAGCTTCTAAAATTATTTAAATATAACCTCAGGTGTAAAACAACACACAACCGATTACACCGCTTCTTCATTTAACAAAAATGCAGCTAAAAAGGAGAAGCAGTGTGTGAAAATCTAAGTACACCTTATAATTCAATAGCTTGTAGAACCACCTGTAGCAGCAATAGCTTAAAGTATTCATTTTCTACATTCATATCATTGTGGAGGAATTTTGGCCCATTCTTCTTTACAACATTTAGTTGCAGCATTCGTTTGTGCACAGCTGTCTAATGCATTTCAATCTGGTTGAGGTCTGTACTTTGACCGGGCCATTGCAACACCTTGATTCTGGGTTCATTCCATCTCAAATCAGCCAATTTTTAGAAAATTTTCTGCTCGAAATCTCCAATTTGCATAAAGATTTTATGATCCAAAGTTTAAACGTATATAATGTGGGCTGTGATGTAGATTTGCTAGTGTGCTTGGAATTAGTGTCCTGTTGCACGACCCAGTTGGACAAATGTCCTCACATTTGACATGGCCAACTCAATGACTCCAAGATGCCCAGGTCCTGTGGCTGCAAAACAAGCCCAAATCATCACATCTCCACTGTTGCATTTGATGATTAGTATGAAATGTTTGTGCTGATATGCTGTGTTTGGTTTTCACCAAACGTGCTAGTGTACAATATGGCCAAACATCTCCACTTTGGTCTTGTCTGTCCAAAGGACATTGTTCCAGTAGTATTGTGGGTTTTTGAGATGCAACTTTGCAAAGCTAAGCCATACTGCCATGTTCTCTTTAGAGAGAAAAGTCTTTTTCCTGGCAACCCTTCGAAAATGTTATACTTATTCAGTCTTTTTCTAATTGTACTGCCATGAACTTTAACATTTAACATGTTAACTGGGGCAAGTAGAGTCTGACTTGCACCTCTTAGGGTTTTTGCAGTTTCTCTGAGCACTGCAAGGTCTGACCTTGGAGTGAATTTGCAGGGATGTCCACTCCTGAGAAGATTGGCAGCTCTCTTGACTGCTTTCCACTGGTGAATCTCATTATACAATGATGAACTTCAAATAATTTGGAAATTAATCAATTAATGAAGTGCATTTGATAAGCACCTGGGTGCTACTTACTCTCTTAATTCCTATGACAGCAGTAAGGGTATATTTAGTTTTTTACTCATTGCTTCTATATTTTGGCTTAGCTTTTGTTAAATGACAAAATGTAATATGTCATGTGTTACTCACCTGAGATTGTATATACCTAACTGTAAAACCTGCCAGACCAGATGATTGTTATTATGTTTTGATAGGTAAAACCTCAGAATTAAAAGAAGGTGTGTTTGTTTGTTTATTTTATATTTTAATATCGTGACTATATACCAGCAGTGTCACTAGGAAGAAACACGAATCTACTGGTTAGCCAATGGCAGAACAGCTGATCTTAACATGGGCCCTGAGGCCACATTAAGACAGTAGAACCTTGTGAATATGTAAGGTGTTGCCTGGGATGCCACTGCAGAGAGTTCCCCTAGGGGGCAGATGCACCTGCTACTTCATACACCTGTTTTATTGTCTCAATAATTCAGTGGGAAAGTCACTCTTTGAACAAAGCCTTTTCCCTTGTTCTTCCAGTTATTTTACACAAAGAGCTGCTTGGAACACCTAAGTGTTCTGTGTTGCTTCAATGTATGGATGCAGTGATTGGACTGGACACAGCAAATTAACATGGTCCTTCTGTTCAGATCGAAAGTAGGGACGGTAGTATGCTACAGTGTTACCCCAGAGCCAAACGGCTTCAAATGCAAGTTTCTGACTTCCATGTTGCAGCATGCCTCACACTAGGCCATTAAACTTCATGTTGAAGTTGCTTGGCCAGCTTTAGAAAACTGCTGCAAGTATCGCAGTATGTCCTGTAAGGGGCAGGAGACTGGGTCCAAATCCCCATTCCTGTACCACAAAAAAAATGCAGCTCAAAGGCTCTGATACGTTATCCTTGTTGGAGGAGCCCTTGCATTCTGCATGGCATCATAAATTGAGGGCTCGAGGTCAGTCAAGAATGACCACTTCCCTTCAATAGCCATACCAAGAGCTGGAAAAAGCCTAGGGATGAATGTCATACCTATCAATCCAGCTAGGGCAAGAGGTCCATTCTCCTTGGGAGCTGCCATGGGTCCCTGTTCAGCACACTGAGGAGAGTGGAGAACCAGATTGTCGATGGCCACCTGGGTGTCACCAAGACGACCCTGAGATCTGACTGTCTCACCCTGTGAAGCAGGGATATTATTAATGGAATCAGAGGGAAGATGTAAAGAAGCCCCCTCAATCAGATGTTGGCAAAAGCATCCACCTCCAGCGGGGCGCTGGTCTTTGCTAACAAAAACCATAGAGGGCAATGTGTTGTCCATTCTAAAGCATCTACCGATCCCAGGTCATCTGTACCACCTGAGGGTGCATCCTCCACTCCCCTAGAACCAGTTTTAGGTGTGAGAGAGAGTCCGCCACAGAATTTTCCCTGTCTGGATAATGTATTGGGTCTTGGGGAGGTGAACTAAGAATAAGTCCTTGTCAGCAGCCTCTGGGCTTCTCTCAAAGATCAGAGTGACCTGGTTCCTCCCTGATGGTTTATGTGAAACATTGATGAGTTATTGTCTCTTTAAATGATGACATGCTTACCCCTGAAAAAGGGCAAGAAGTGCTTCATCGCCAAGTAAGCATCCTGGACTTCTAGGACATTTAAGTTGCTTCCTCCACTGAGGGCTTCAGACTCCCTGAACTGACTTCTTCTGCCATACCAGAGCAGAGCCTGAAACCTATCCAACCGTTCTGGAGTTGGCTGCACCATCATGGACACTGAATCCAGCATCAACCCAATGAAGTTGGTCTGCTGTGTTGGACACAGGGAGCTTTGTTCCCAGTTTGCTGACATTCCCAATGCCATGAGGTGGTTCAGGGTGGGTGCTGCAAATTCTGCCTCCTGGAATGAGGGAGTGCAAATAAGCCCATCATAGAGATAAGGGAGGAGCATCTTGCTCAACATCCATCTTGCTATCAGCAGTGTTTTTGCTCCTCCAAAAAAAGCAGGTGAGGGTCTGTGCAGCAACCAGACTAAATCAATAGCTAGCCAGCGAGGCTAATCTGACCTGGTACTATCCTATTTGGCTAAATTGCTCTTGTAACCAACCAACTTACACACACTAGTGTACTGTAATACAAGCCTACACAAACAGCGAGACGGTTTGTGAGAAGATCACTAAGGTCAGATGTAGGCTACCACATAATATTTATAGAGTACACAGCAGATAGCCTACACATTATGCATGTGACTGTTTTTATAAGATCGCTACCTGCACAGAGGGAAGGAGACGCACTGGCAGTTGGGAGGAAATTAAAAAAAAAACCTGAACGTTTTGGGTTAGTTACAGCTGTGAGCAGGTTAACTGCGCAGGTCTGAGATAATATAGGAGATAAATTTTCAGTGCTGAAAGGAATGTATCATTTTCTAAGTTATGTTTCAAGAAATGTGAAAAGCAATGCCATTCATCCACATGATATTTCATCTGCTTCACGTGAAGCTCATGCAGGATATTAAACAGTAAATATTCAGCTTCTTGTGAGTTTGAAGTTTCTGATAATGTAATCAGCTGACAACTACCTCTGTTCCTTGAGTTGATTAGGATACTGATTAAAGACTGTCCAGTGTGTGGTTTGATTAGTCAACACAGTTTCACAGATATGATTACACATAATTAGATAATGGATCACTGTTTCCCAGGATCTGCTATCAGAGGTCCTGCTTAGGTCTGCAAGCCTAAGTAATTTCTTAATGATTTCTTCATACTTTACATTAATGATATTTGTAATATTAGTAAACTGTTCAAATTTGTTATTTTTGCAGATGATACAAATTAATTTTGTTCTGGGAAAAATTTAAAAGATCTTTTGTATACAATGGAAAAGGAGTTAGAAAATCTTAAGTTCTGGTTTGATGTTAATAAATTGTCCCTTAATATTAAGAAAACTAAATTTATGATTTTTGGAAATAGAAAAGAATATGAAGAAAATATTGATTTAAAGATTTGTAATACAAAAATTGAAAGAGTCTATGAGGTAAAATTTTTAGGTGTGGCGATTGATCACAAATTAACATGGAAGCAACATGTTCATTATATTGAAGGGAAAATATCAAAATCATTAGGAGTTCTTTATAAAAACTAAGGATGTATTAGATTATAATGCCCTACATATAATTTATTTTTCACTTATATTACCTTATTTTTCTTATTGTGTGGAAT
>VUQS01067642.1:17108-38916 GCA_015108495.1 Heterochromis multidens | reverse complement strand
GTAGATGATGAGAGTTGCAAAGCCTTTGCAATTTGACGAGGAACATTGTTTTTGTAGTATTCCACAATCTTTTTACGCACTCTTTCACAGATTGGAGAGCCTCTGCCCATCTTTACTTCTGAGAGACTCTGCCTCTCTATGACATCCCTTTTATAGCTAATCATGTTACAGACCTGATATCAACTAACTTAATTAGTTGCTAGAAGTTCTCCCAGCTGAATCGTTTTGGACTTTCTTGCTTTTTCAGCCATTTGTTGCCCCCGTGCCAACTTTTTTGGGACCTGTAGCAGGCATCAAATTTGAAATGAGCTCATTTAGTGAATGAAGGTGTGCAATTTCTATCTCTGTTATCTCTGTTCTGTTGTGAATAAAATATTGGCTCATGTGATTTGGAAGTCCTTTGGTTTACACTTTGTTCAAATTTAAAGAATGTCCCAATTTTTCTGGAAAACCATTCTTGAACTCCACAGACGACTCCGTCCTTTGTTAAATGTTTCAGGCAACTGTTCAACTCAGCTTATTTACAGTGAAAATATTGTTTCTATCGCTGGCAGGATATTAAGTGTGGAAATCCTGGAATGTGAAGTCTAAACACTTTCTTCTGGCTGAATAGATAACATGAATGTAAGTCCAGCTAAATCTCCAGCGGCATCTCTAGACAAGAAATGTTTCTTCTTTGGACAAAATGAAATGAGACCCCTGCCATGCACTCTTTTACTCGAATTAGGTCAGCATTTTGTTTACTTTGAAGGGTCAACGTCTAAATGCGTTTTTCTAGAGAGTGCCCGCTCATTTTCTGTCCGTGATTAAAAAGTTGTTGTTATTTGTGATGGATATTGATGCAAAACAATCAACACAACTATTGGTAAAAGGCCAAGAAACACAAGTGGTCAGAGTGTTTTACACAGAGTTTATCGTTATCTATGAAGTTAAATGTTCAATCCATCTCATTTGCACTCTCTACATGTAGTCCATCTCTCTGTGGGTTGCAGGGTCTTTTAAGACCCTCCCTTTTTCCTTTCTCAGATTACAGAGGAAGCAGTTAAGACAGTATTGTGAGGAAAAGTGGAATTCATACGTAACTAGGAATGTTACATAAGGGCACTTTAGTGTAGATCTGCCTGTGCAAGTTCCAGTGATCGCAGACTTGCAGACTGATAAGAACCTGGTACAAGCACTCAGGGAGCCAGCTTACAAAGATAGAAAGAAGGAAAAAAGAAACACGTTTTAAAGTGACCGAGGCACTCAGACTTCAGCTGGGAGTTCATTGTTTCTGAGAGCCCACTGAGAGACTCCTGCTACTGCATTCACATGTTGGAGATGACGTACGCTGCAGACAACGAGAAATCAAGAGGAAACAAAGCAGCATTGTTTCTGGCCAGGATCATGCATAGGGGAGATAATGACAGTCTAACAAGGAAGTAAAAACGCTGACTGTGGGCTTGATAATCAGGAAGAACAGGACCATTAAAGCTAGGATTTATGTCACTCACCACAGCCAGCTGAAGGCAAGACCTCAGAAGGAACCGCCACACAAGCCTTACTGGAGTTGTTTTTTTTTTTTAATTTAAAGCCAAATTTTGGCCCCTGGTTCTTGATTTCCTCAAGGCACCCTTTTGGCAGTGTCAATAATGTCAGAGGAAAAAGAGATGTCGTACAGCGAGGCCATTCAGAAGGCCAGCTCCTCCATCACCCGCTTCCCTCTCATCCCAGTCAGAGGAGTGCCTCTTATGAGCCACATCGCCAACAACTGGGACAACATCTGGGATTTTCGTCCTGACCCATCGGACCTCCTCATCGCCACCTACCCCAAAGCAGGTACTCAGACCGCTGCTGCCAGATGCAGCTTTGTGGAGTCGTGTTTGACATGAATTTTTTAGTTATATCTTATTTTATTGAAACAGTGTTAGTGTTCACACAGTTGGCACCTTTGGTGGAAGTACATTTATTAAAGCACTGATCTGAAGTAGCTGTATTTGCATGTTTACATTACTATACTTCATTCTTCCACACATGGGTATGGAGAAAAATGTACTTTTTCCTCTCTACTTCATGTGTCTGTTAGGTTTAGATATTTTGAGAATTCAAATTTTACATACAAACCTTGATAATATGCAGGATTACACTACCAAACAGTATAGAAAATGTATAAAATGAAATCAAGTTAGATAAACTGCTCACAGTAATCGTAATGTGTCACTAAAACACACCTTTTTTCTAGAAGGTTACTAACACTATTTGTTATTTTGTACTTTTTAAAGCACACTTTCTTTTTTCTCTTTAATGCAGGACTTTAACTTGTAAGGAAATGTTTGTCTATTGTTGTGTTACTGCTTTTTCTTCTTCCATTACTTGATGGTGAAGTGGTTTTTCACTAAGTCTAGAAGAACATGGTGTGAGTAACTGATTAAACAAGCAGGCATTAAAGGAAAACAATAGTAACTCTAGACTAATCCTGTAATTACTGTTTCATGAAGAGTGAGGGTTATAATTTCAGGAAACAAACAACAAAGAAAGGCCACTTTTCCTGCCTTTAGAAGTTCTTTAGACTACATGATAGGGTGTAACGCCCTGAAGATGGCAAATCTCTGTGGCACCCACCAAGCAGCAAATGTGAGAAAAGACTACACCGTTATCCTATTCATCCACTTTAGTGTCTTTGTCTCATAGGGACTACGTGGACCCTATGAGAAAAGACTACACCGTTATCCTATTCATCCACTTTAGTGTCTTTGTCTCATAGGGACTACGTGGACCCAGGAAATAATTGACCTGCTTCTTCACAATGGAGATGCTGAGACCTGCAAACGAGCCCCCACACCTGTCCGCAGTCCCTTCCTAGAGATCTTCTCCCCGCCTCCCATCCCCTCGGGTGTGTGTTTTGTCTCTGGTTATATTTACTTGTAGGAGTCAGTGGGTTTAACATGTAAGTTGTAGCATGTCAGAACTCACAAATCCAATTTGGGGAGGAATGTTTTCATAACAGCTTGTTTTTTCCGCCCTAATCAGGGTCAGTGAGCTCTTAACCCAAAAACATAGCCCTCAGGGAAAAGACTTAAACATAAAGGCTGGAGTTTCTGCTGGGGTCAACAAAAGTTACTGTACTTGGGTCCTTTCAGTGAAAGTAGTAGTGCTTACAAACACAAATTATCTGTATTTGTTTTTGACTAAATCTTAATTTTCAACCAATCAGTCAAAGTTCTACAATCAAGCCAACAGTCAAGTGTGTCACGGTGCCCTAACAGGCAGGTTTATAACAATCAGAGTCACAGACATCAAATCTATAAAACAGTAGTTGGTGTTTTGCTGCAGGGGTGTGGCACAACAATACACACAACTTTAAAGGTACAAAACAATACAGCTGCTACTACTACTGTCAAAGCAAACCTTAACAAATGGACAGGAGAACTCTAACACTGTACCAGCCAAACTGGCCAATACTAACCGCAGCACTACAAACAAATACAACACCGCAGATTACTACTATACTCAATTCATTAGATGCTAGAAATAATTTCACGTAAAATGAAAAATGTCAGCTAAAGGACACCTAACACTTTACCTTGCCACTGCCATTCCCCTGGACTATTATGGCCCAAGGAAGCATGGCTGTGTCTCATCAGCCTTTAATTATTTCAGGTGCTCTTATCCTTGATTAGCCAGACTTGGTCCCCTACTATGTTTGTTATATTTGTCAGTTACATTGTTATATTGTATGTATCAATTCATTGCCATTCAGTGAAGAAAATGTCAAAATAGGACTTAAATAAATGATAAAAGGAACAAAAGTAGCCTGCAACCTTTAAAGACAACTAATGAATGCAATTATGTAGTTTAATTTAATCTGTGCAAAAAGTGAAGTGTAAAAACAAAACAAAACAAACAAAAAAAACAACTGAAATTTCACAGTGCGAGCCTTTTCTCATAAAGGCCAAGATACAGCACCATAGATATAAGCAGTTAATTATTAAACTTTATAGGTGTTGCTAGTATTTCCGGTTGGTTTTTCAAACC
Source organism: Heterochromis multidens (assembly GCA_015108495.1). NCBI lineage: Eukaryota > Metazoa > Chordata > Actinopteri > Cichliformes > Cichlidae > Heterochromis > Heterochromis multidens. The sequence continues at coordinate 34,902 of VUQS01067642.1, read as the reverse complement.
TCAGCTAAGTGGCTGTAACATCATGTTTAAAGGACAGATACAAGGTGGGGTATATCTAACCTGTCAATAAAGCAAAGAAGCACATGTTAATAAAAAACGTTGTATAACAAAACAGTGAGCTAAATGAGGCTTGACATCAACATAGCTGGATAATATGTTTATTCTCTCATAGTAGACTACTACAAATGACCTTGCAAACACCTCAAAATGAGGTGAAATCTTATTAGTCTACAAGATGCTGAGTCATTGGGCCATTTCAATAATATAACTGCTTTCACATTATTTGGACAGTGGTTCTAAAGTTACATGGCTGCCTCAACTTTGTACGTTATTTAATGTTGTCTTAATCTTACTTAAAGGTAATAAGCAGTTTCCCTTGGTAGGACTGTTATGAGATGTCATGGAATACATATGTTAAGCTTTTTCTGTGTCCGTTTCCCTGAATTTATGTGTCAGGTCTTGATCTTCTGAACAAAATGGATCCTCCGAGAGTTATCAAGACACATCTTCCTTTTCAGCTGGTGCCTCCTGGATTCTGGGAAAACAAATGCAAGGTAAGACTTCTTGACTAACAGACTTCACCGAGAGTAAAAATTCTGCAGTCCATTTTATTGCTTCACGCGAGACTTATACTTATGCTGCCAGGGTAAAAGGTTCATGATACAATGCACGTAAATGAGGTAAGAGGTTACCAATGCCATGCTAAACACAATCTCCCTCATCAAATAACCTGTTCTCTGTATTGTAAAAATCTTTTTGTGTCCCTCCTGATCATGTGGAAAGGCTATCTACGTGGCACGCAATGCCAAAGACAACCTGGTGAGCTACTACTACTTTGATCTTATGAATCAGACCCAGCCTGAGCCAGGGCCCTTTGACAGCTACATCCACAAGTTTATGAGAGGAGAGCGTAAGTAGATTAAATTACATCCCTCTGTATCCTCACACCTGTTCTAATCCATGAATAGCCCTATATGTTTACTCACCAAAACAGAATCTTTGGTTGCCTGGAGGTTTTGTGAATGAAATATGTAATGGTGGCTGGAAACTATGGCAACTTGGGTTACCGCTTTTTATGCCTGAATGGTCATGATAAGATTAGTTGCACCCTGTGTGGCTACAGAATGCATATCTCATGAGGATCTTTTTTTTGTTGCTTTTTTTGTTTATAGTTTGAATATTTCTTCATCATGCCAGCCAGAAAAGTAGTTACTTTCTTACTATAGTAGATGCATTTTTGAATAGTTTGCTGCAGATTTCTTTAGTTTTTTGGTATATTGGTTTTAAAGTAAGTATGAAACTGATCATATCTATCATGTCAGTTTTCCACTAAATTTACCTTTTGTAAATTTCAACTAATTAATTCCAAGTTATGAAGAGATTTCTAACCCTAGAGAAAGACTTTAAGGGTGTCTGTAAGAACATTAAATGATAACTCATTGAAATATCTTTATCTTAACAATGGATAAGATGTTGTTAACTACCTGTAAATGAAAGGGGTCATTGGGTTGAGTAATGCAACAAGAATCATTACCTGACTCTGCAGCTCCTCTCAGCTTTGAGCATTTGGTTTTGGTAGAAGTCAAAGTGTTGCTGACAGATTACCTGTTTGGCTGCTTTGCTGCTGATTTCAATGGAACATTTTAATGTTTCTTTTGATAATGTTTGTGAGGCTTGGTTTGAAGAACATCTGTGCCATTTTGGTGAAGATTAGGAAACAAAACTGTGGCTTTTTCATGGTGGAAATGTGCATAATAGAGTTTGTTGACTTATTTAACAAATTCAGCCAGTTACATTCAAAGTCAGATAGATAGACCCTTTATTAATCCTTTGCAGGAAATTACATTGCCACGGCAGCTTCAACACAGACATAACACCACACATCCCAAACAGGAAAACAATATTAATTAATATTAATTAAACAGTCTTATGTGAGCTGGTATAAAGGACCTCCTGAGGCACTCAGACTTGCACTTTGGTGCGATCAGTCTTTGACCGAAGGTGCTACTGTTGATAACCTCCAGGGCATTGAGTGGGTGTGCAGGGTTGATCAGAATCAGACATAGTTCAAACATTACATGCATAAACCCATCTTACACCTCAGCTCACTGGTTGCACTTGAGTGCTCAAGGCACAAATATGAAACTTGTTGACAAGAATAAGGGGCTAATCAGTTTGCCAGGTTTTGCAAACTTCATGAACCTGAACTGGAGTAGGAGAAGTGTTTTCACCAAAGCTGCGTGAATGAATGGCCTTTGCTCTGCTTCTACAGTGTCATGGGGCTCCTGGTATGATCATGTGAAAGGTTACTGGCTGGAGCAAGAAAAGAGGAATATTCTGTACCTCTTCTATGAGGACATGAAAGAGGTAAGGAGAACAGGTGGATTATTACTAAAGCATGTTGCGCAACCTTTTCCAAAGCAAACGTAATAAATGCAGTGCATTCCTGTGATCTAAAATGTAAAGCTGAGACTGAATGATTAGAAAGCCTTTTTATTCATGCAGATTTAGATCAGCTTCTTGGGACAATCTGCTGTCTGCTTAAAAAATCCTTAGGAAATTCAATATAAATAGTAAAAATTATTTAAGATATTGGAGTGCAAAGAACTTTTTAATTTATATACAGACATGTGACACAAAAAGTTGGACTGCATAGTCCTGTGGAAAACCAAGTACACCCCATGATTCAGTAGCTTGTAGAACCACCTTTAGCATCAATAACCCGAAGTAATCATTTTCCGTATGACTTTATCCACATTGTTGTGGAGGAATTTTGTCCCACTCTTTTAAAAAACATTGCTTCAGTTCATTGAGGTTTAAGGGCATTCATTTTATCACAGCTCTCTTAAGGTCCCCCCACAGCTTTTCAATCAGGTTGTGGACTGGACTTTGACTGGGCCATTGCAGCACTTTTATTCTTTTCTTTATCAGTCATTCTGCTGTAGATTTGCTGCTGTGCTTGGAATCAATGTCCTGTTGCAAGACCTAATTTTGGACAAGCTTTAGCTGTCAGACAGACAGGCCTCACATTTGACTCTAGAATATTTAGGTATACAGAGGAGTTTATGGTTGACTCAATGACCTCAGGGTCCTGTGGCTGCAAAACAAGCCCAAATCATCACCCCTCCACCACCGTGCTGACAGTTGGTATGAGGTGTTTGTGCTGTTATGCTGTGTTTGATTTTCTCCAAATGTGGTGCTGTGCATCATGGCCAAACATTCTCCACTTTGGTCTCATCTGTCCGAAGGATATTGTTCCAGAAGGTTTGTGGTTAGTTCAGATGCAACTTTGCAAACCTAAGCTGCGCTGCCATGTTGCTTTTAGAGAGAAGAGGCTTTCTCCTGTCAACCCTTCCAAATAAGACAAACTTGTTCAGACTTTTTTTAATTGGACTGTCATGAACTTTAAGATTCAATATGCTAACTGAGGCAGTAGAGTCTGAGATGCAGCTCTTGGGGTTTGTTGCAGTTTCTTTGACCATTGCACTGCCTGACCTTGGGGAGAATTTGCTGGGATGTCCATTTCTGGGAAGACTGTGACATTGTGTTACTACACATCCAGACCAGCAAACTGCCAAAACTTGCATTTGATTAGCAGCACCTGGCTGCTACTTACCCTCTTAATTTCACTGAAACCAATGAGGGTGCACTTAGTTTTTCACAGGAATGCACAGAGTCCTGTAAAATACGTTCTTTTTCACAGGACTATGGCATTAGTTCACAATCACATCTATATCAAAGTACTTTATATTGTAAGGTAAACACCCTGCAGAATTAGAGAGAGAAACCCAACAGGCCAATGATCCGCTGTGAGCAAGCACTTGGAAACAGTGAGGAGGAAGAACTTCCTTTTAACAGAAAATAATAATAACATGCAACAGTGGGGATGGAAGTGTAGTAGAAATGCTTGGTGGATCATGGGAAATCCTCCAGCAGTCTGAGCCCATAGCAGTAACATAACTACGGGATGGTTCAGACTCATCTTATCCAGTACTAACTGTAAACTTTATAGAAGAGGAAAATGCTAATCGAAGCCCAGTCTTAAAAGTAGAAAGGATGTCTCTCTCCAAAATTCATTTATGTTATGTAATCTCACCTCACCCTCCCACATTCTCCTCTTTTACTTGTTTTGTTAATCACTCATTTGATCTTATGATTTTACTTTTTCATTTATGTTTCAGTATTTTTTCTGTTCTTATTTGTAATGTGATGACATCATGTCTTTTTTTTTTTTTTATCCCTTTAAACATCTGTACGGAATTAAAAAATAACCCCACACATGCTCTGACTATCGTATTTATTTTACCAGAATCCTCGGCGTGAAGTGGAGCGCATCATGAGGTACTTGGACTTGTCGGTCTCCGATGAGGTCATCAGCCGAATCGTGGAGCTCACCTCCTTTAAGAACATGAAGGAGAACCCAATGGCCAACTACTCCTGCGTTCCATCTCCTGTGTTTGATCAGTCCATCTCTCCTTTCATGAGAAAAGGTGCACTGTCAGCTCAGAGTCTTGTCCATTATTAAAATAATAATCATTATAATAAAAGATATGCAGGAAAGTCAGTCTCAGCCGCCAGTGAGTGCTTCGCAAAGGACAGTTTAAATGTCATGATAAACATATTGTCTCAGACACACAAATATCATTATGTAAAAATGTAATCAACTTCTCTGTCAGCATAAAGTCAACAGTCTGAGCTCCTCAAAGGCAGCAATCACTGCTCTGCTGTTGTGTTCTGTCACCTGTACTTCAGTGCAGTGGCTCCCCCTAGAGGTTCCTGGGTTTTAAGTTCCCACTTCTATTTAATTTATAGACTACAAGAACTTAATACTCAAATTAATAAGTTTATTGGCAGATAATACTTCTTTTGTTTTTCAAGCAAAAAAAAAGAAAAAAGTAAGGTCCAAGTTTGCTATGTGGGGACTATTTTTAGTCCAGACCAAGCAATCTGAAGCTGTTAGCATGGGTCTCTGCAAGTAGTGATGGGCAGTTTTTTTCCCTCACATTTCACAAATCAATCATTAAGTATTTAATCAGGACAATACAGTTATGTCTAAAAACAAAGACACAATTTTTGGAGTTTTACCTCTGTACATCAGCACAGTGGATTTTAAGTCAAACAGTGAATGTGATTGAAGTGCAGACTTTCAGCTTTAATTCAAGGGGTTTTTACAACAGTACTGCATTAACTACGGCTATTTATGTAGATAACCCTAACCCTAAATGTAAGGATTGTTTTTAATATCTGGATGAAAATCCTTTGCAGTCAATGACTGCCTGAAGTCTAGAACCCATGGACATCAAATGCGAGTTTCATGGCCTCATGAAACTGCTTGCCAACCAATTGTCCAATTACTTTTGAGCCTCTGAAAATGGGGGACTGTGTATTAAAACGGCTGTAAGTCCTGAACAGTTAATGCAACATTGTTATTAAACTCCTTGAATCAAAGGAGAAAGTCTGCACTTCAATCACATATTGATCTATAGATTTAAAATCCACTGTGAAAAAACTGAAAAAAATTTTTCTTTGTACAAAACATTATGGAGCTAACTGTAATTAGCAGATTACCTATTGTAGAAAATAATTGAATGTAACTCCTGGAAACTGCCTCACTTACAGTAATTTATTAAATTACAACATTTCCGTCCAACTGACTTCACCTGATGAAGGTCAGTCAGACCAAAATGTTGTAATTTAATTCACTGAAATTCACAAAAAAATTAAAGGAACACAATGAAAACACATCAGATCTCAATGGGGAAAAACAAAAAATGCTGGATATCTATACTGATATGGACTGGGTAATGTGTCAGGAATGAAAGGATGCCACATCTTTTGATGGAAAAGAAAATTATCAACCTACAGAGGGCTGAATTTAAAGACACGCTGAAAATCAAAGTGAAAAAATAATGTGGCAGGCTAGTGCATTTTGCTAATATTTCATTGCAGCAACTCAAAAATGGTTACTCAGTAGTTTGTATGGCCCCCAGGTGCTTGTATGCCTGACAACATTGGGGCATGCTCCTAGATGACGGATGGTTTCTGGACCAGGACATCACTGAGCTCCCGGACAGTCTGAGGTGTAACCTGCCAGTGTTGGATGGACAGAAACATAATGCCTCAGAGGTGTTCTATTGGATTTAGGTCAGGGTGGGGGAGTCATGAAATCTGTTTCTGATTGTTTGGTCAGAGGCATTCACACCAGTGGCCTGCTGGATATCATTCTGTAGGACTCTGGTAGTGCTTATCCTGTTCAGATAGCGGTCCTGCTGATGGGTTAAGGACCTTCTACGGCCCTGTCCAGCTCTCCTAGAGTAACTGCCTGACTCCTGGAATCTCCTCCATGTTCTTGAGATTGTGCTGGGAGACACAGCAAACCTGGCAATGGCATGTATTGATGTGCCATCCTGGAGGAGTTGGACTACCTGTTTAACCTCTGTAGAGTCCAGGTATCGCCTCATGCTACCAGTAGTGACACTAACCCTAGCCAAATGCAAAACTAGTGAAAAAACTGTCATAAAAGATGAGGAGGGAAAAATGTCAGTGGCCTCCACCTGTAAAACCATTCCTGTTTTGGGAGTTGTCTCATTGTTGCCCCTCTTGTGTACCCGTTGTTAATTTCATTAATACCAAAGCAGCGGAAACTGATTAACAACCCCCTCTGTTACTTAACTGACCAGATCAACATCCCAGAAGTTTAACTGACTTGATGCTATACTCTGATTAAAAAGTGTTCCTTTAATTTTTTTTTGAACAGTGGAAATGTATTAGTGGTAAACAAGACAGTGTGTGGGAGTTACATTAAACTTTTTTGGGAAACTTTTGCTCCGATGGACCTGTCACTCATTTAGGCGTGCAGAGATTTTGAACTAGTTGTCTGTTGTGAAAGAGGCTCTAGAACAAATTTTCAAAGAATTTACTGAAACAACTTAACAATATTGTCTTCCTTTTCATATACAGGTGAAGTGGGTGACTGGAAAAACCATTTCACACCTGAGCAATCAAAGGTGTTTGATGAAGACTATGAAAAGCAGATGAACGATGTCAACATACCATTCAGGACCCTCATCTAATGGATTTGGGGTTTTTGGAATTCACTCTGCAAACCAAAGACTGATGAACGACACTGAGCAACTCTGTCAGAAAAAAAATGTCATGGGCTCAAAAACCAAAACAGTAGATAAAAAAATGTAAATGATTTGACTCACGTTTAATACGTCTGGATGTTAAACACTGTAATCACTCAACCTCATGATGTCTCTCAAGGAAGTTGTCTTAAATTACGTGTAAAGGCTCAGTAAAAATTTGCTCCACAATACAAGTTCACAAGTTTTTAATCATCACTTTATTGCAGCTTATCAAGTAAACAATATATAAGACCAAAAGTGTTGTGACTGAGTGGACGTGCCCATTTTATGTCACGAGACCTCCAACTGAGTCCGCTGACTGCATGGTGCCTATGGAGAGCGCTGGCGGCTGGAGGCAAGTGGTTTTTCTGCCCATATGAAGTCATTTTACAACCCTACACCACACTGTACAGAGCCCAGCTAAAGCAGGGAGGCTGCACAAGACACAAGCAATGAAGACTAGGATAAAAGTAATGAGCTGGAAAGTCAGTCATATGAAAATGGACAGAGGACACAAAAACACAACAGCTGAGAATATCCAAGGTTAACAAAAAAAATCACCTTTAATACATACTTTACTTCTTAGAATAAAATCTTAAATATTACTGCTTTATCAGGATGCTTCCCTTCATTTTAATTCAATCTCCTTCCTTATATAGAGGCTATTTTTATGCAGATTTTTTTAACAAGTTTTTTTTTTTTTCCACAAGTTTTTCTGTCTTTTCTTCTCTATGGCTCCCCTCTTTGGCTGTGATCTTTCTCTCTCCCTCTCTTCTCCGCCTCTTCTCTTCAGCCCTGAAGATCCTCTTCTTCTACGTCTCTATTTAATTTCTGTACCTGCTGCAGAGATCACGGGAGGAAAATGACATGATTACTCATGTGACAAGAAGAACACTTTGAAACCATCTTCACGAACTTAAAGTCATTGGTATGTGACAGTACTTCTCAAAATTCAATTCATGTGCAGCCCAATATCACATGTAGAGGTTCAAAGGACTTCATGGACATAAAAACAAATTAAAACAGACTTACAAAAAAATCTGAAATGCATACATACATATATGCACACACCCACACACACATATATAGAGTGCTTAACAAATTTATTAAACCACCACTCAGTGTAAGGTTTATGTCACAGCTAAATTACCAGTTTTGGTAATTACCAAAATAATTTCTTTATGTTTCTGTAATGGTTAATCCACCAGTATGCCCAAGCTCTTTCACTGAAATGATATTTTAAATGCTACAATATAATTATTGTTGCTATCCATGAATTTTCAAATTTACAGTTTTGCAATAAAGCAAAAATAAATAAATAAATAAATAGTAAAGCACATCATTATTTTTTGATTAAGATGCCAAATTACAGTTATTTACTTGCATTCCTGAACAGAAAATTTATTTTAGTGGTTGAATGTTATGCTTGGTTAATTTCTGACTTCTCAGAGAAGTGCAGTGTGCCGGCTCAAATCTGGGTATGAAAATTATTTATATAGTTATTTGCCTAATAAATAATACAATTTTTTGTTTTAAACAAGCTTTTGATAGATTTCTAAAATATTTGTGTTTTTTTTATTTTTATGACAGGTGGTCTAATAAATTTGTTAAGCACTGTGCACGTGTACTCTATATATAAAAATAAATTCTACATCAAATCCTGTAGAACATAAACAGAGATATATGAAGAAAAACAAACAAACTTGGAAGCAATAGAAACAGAAAGCCAACGTGATCCTGTATCTACCAGATCACTAAATGTGGCTGAACTCGCTAGTAAGTAGGGCTGTGTAGTGGTATTATTATTTAGTGTAAACACTAGCTAAATGCCACATTGAAAAGGTGTATTTTAAGAGTTTCTTGAAATTATTGTTAGAGTTAATATTTTGAGATAGGCTGTTCCAGAGTTTAGGGGCATAAACAGAAAAAGCTGCATCCCCAGTTTTTTCTTCTAAGGAGTACTGGATATCTAACAGTTTGGCAGTGGAGGATCTAAGAGTGTGAGCTGGGATGTAAAGTGAAAGACTTTCAGAAATATAAGATAGTTCAAGACAATTTAAGACTTAAGTCACTAGTTTATATCTACAGTTACGAGGAGAAAATGCAGTAATGTTGTGTTTAAATGAGCACAGACCTATTTCAAAGTTAACCTCCAAACAAGCAAATGTAGTTTGAATGTTGACTTGTTAATTACACTGAACATGTATTTTCAAGCAAAGCACGCTGTTCTCATTTAAAAATGGGCTTTACTTTATGAAAAAGCCTGCCTGCCAGCAGGAGAATCTTTAGGTGGCACAAATCCCCTCGAAGTTCAACACGTAACTACCAGGTCATCTTTTATCAGGTTAAAAGATGTTCCACACTTTAATGTTGAAACAATAAGTGTGGAACATCTTTTAACACTGCTGCTATTAAATTGTGCCCTAGGCCTAAAAATCCATACAGTTACAGCAATCTGACAGCAGAGGGGTTATTATCATTATGAAAATTCACTGAATGCAAATTAGGGAAATGCTTTGAATGTCATTTTGTCAAAAGACTGAAACAGTGGCACTGGTATAGCTACGTATTATACTGCGCCACTGAGAAACCTGCAAAATGAAAAATGCATGAATTGTATCAAGGTTGCCAAATTCCAAAGTGTCAGAGATTGTCAGTAGATGCAGCTAAGCTATCAGTATGAGGAGTCTATATGATATCTTTAGGAGTAAATACACCTATGGCATGGTTTAAAAAATCCTACATGACCTACTTCTCGAGCTATTGTGTTCACAAGATTTTCAGTAAACTTGACCTCTGATCTTGACCTTGAGGTCAAGGGCACCAAAATTTGAACTTGTCCGAGATTTATAGTAGATACATGTATGGTATCAATTTGAAAATCCTATGTTGCCTCGTTCTCGAGTTATTGTGTTCACAAAGTTGGGCGTCCACGCCGCCCAACGACAGTACCCCAAGCCTTTCAGGCTGAGGGGTAAGAAGTCATAATTTGAAAGCTACATATAAACATGCAATAAATTGTTTAGGACTCTATAGTGTAGATATAGGGAAAAACTACATGTAAGACTAAGAGTAAAGTAGGTTAAGAGTAAAATCTGTTGACAAAGGGAACAAATAATAGTCAAACATACCTTTTATCTACTGATTATAAAAGGTAACTGGGAGGGATGCCAAAGAATTTTTGCAAAAGTCACACTGGTCATAGTCCTACCAAACAGACAAATGCAGTGCAATGCTGACAGAGGTGATCTGCTCACCCACGTGATCTCAGAGGAGAAAAAAAACAAAAGAAAACAGAGGATCTCCCCATACAGAAGTCGTGATGCCAATTTTTTTAAATTTAATTTTCAGTGACTGAGTAGTGGGGAAACCCCAGAAGTCTTCATGAGTCTGAGAACAGGTCGACACCAGCAACAAAAATTCTACAAAAGGGCAGTAATGTACATGAAACAAAACAACAACAACAAAAAAATACACAAACCGACACAAAAACTCTACACAGCAATAGCTACACACTGCAGTGTGAGTTGTGGAGTACCTTGGTTTAGTTACAGGTTAATGGTGGTGGGTTGGCTGAATTTAGACTGGAAATGGACAAAAAAAAGGGTTAATGATGAATGGAGAGAAGTGAAAACAGGCAGATTAAAAAACTGAATCAAACTTGTGATGGATTGGTAGATAAAAGATGGTGTAATTAAAATGATAGTAGATGAAGGCTAGGTTAATTTTAATAAGTTCAAATATTAATACACAATCTGAAAAGATTCTGGTTAATAAATTAATCATTAAGTAAAATGATTTTCTGATATCTTAGGAACCAAGCTAGACCTTTGTTTATTTTGTTATAATAGCTTTGTAAAAGTGCAAGACTACTTACCCTCAACATAGTTGCGGGCGACGAACTTCAGCACCTCATCAATGGCAATGACGGGGAAGGAAAGCTTCAGGACCATCATCCACTGCTCTGTAGACAGATGGGTCAACTTGAAGATCATCTGGAGAGCAAAAGATTGGAAGTCAGATGAAGTTGAACCCCACAGAGGAAAGCAACAAAAACTATACCTCACAGAGGACAACACAAAGATTTTCAAACTGAATATCTGACTCACGGGAAGAGGGTCAACATAGATGATCATGAAGTGCAGGGACATGGACAGGGTCATGGCGGAGAGCAGCCAGAAGTTGCTCCATGGGGGCATGCGCAGCAGAGACTGGTTCTCAGACAAGCTTGAAAAAGAAGCGAAATGGGATTAGAATACATGTGTTGCATGAAGAAACCACACGAGTTTTAATTAAGTGTATCATCAAAAGCAGAGCTCATTGTTTTTCTAGCTGCGAGCCTCTTCTAACACATTCAAACAAGTACCTGTTGAGAGCGTTGCACATCTCAATGGTGACCAGCACAGACAGGGCCATGGTCATGGGAGGAGCAGCCTCAAAGATCTCACAGTCAAGGCCTTCAAAGTCCACATTCTCATCATGGCACTGCATGAAGTGCGACTGTATAGATAGGAAGTAAGGTCAGTGTGTCTGCGTCAGTGTTTGTGGAAGGCAACAGGAAATGGAGACAATCACTCACCAGCTGATAGTAGGTGACTTGGGGGCCAGTTTGATCGTAGATGAACCACCAGGCAGCGCCACCAACAGTGGCAGCACCGACATATCCTGTTAGGGTAGGTGAATAGTGTCAGTGTAGGCAAGTGTTTTACTTACTTTCAATCAAAATCTATCCAAACTCTCCACTGTTCCACTTACCACCAATAGCCATGTATCTGAAGAACAGCCAGCCAGAGATCAGAGGCTCCTTGGGGGAGCGTGGAGGCTTGCCCATGATGTCCAGATCAGGTGGGTTGAAGCCCAGAGCAGTGGCGGGCAGACCATCAGTCACCAAGTTGACCCAGAGCAGCTGGACGGGGATCAGAGCCTCTGGCAGACCCAGAGCAGCAGTAAGGAAGATACTGAAGGAGTGTGACAGGACAGCTGAAGTTAGCCGGAGACATAAAGAAAGATGGCGCGTAGCTGGGCATCAGAGTGTGTGTTACACAGGTCACTCACCAGACGACCTCACCGACGTTGGAGGAGATGAGGTAGCGGATGAACTGCTTCATGTTGTTGTAGATAGCTCTGCCCTCCTCAACAGCAGCCACAATGGAAGAGAAGTTGTCGTCAGCCAGGACCATCTCAGAGGCAGACTTGGCAACGGCAGTGCCAGAGCCCATGGCGATGCCAATCTCCGCCTTCTTTAAGGCAGGGGCATCGTTCACTCCATCACCAGTCTTGGTGAAGGGTAGAGGTAAAATGGAAAGGAACAGTGTGTTAGAACCAACAGACTTGTCACATCAAGCATGATAAACTCATCAAAGGTTCCTTTTTTCTCCTCACCATGGCTGTAATCTCATCAAAACCTTGCAGGAACTCAACAATCTTAGACTTGTGGGCTGGTTCAACTCTGGCGAAGCAGCAAGCCTTTCGAACTGCATTTTTCTGGTCATATGGAGAGAGGTCGTCAAACTCACGACCAGTGAAGGCCTTGCCTGTGACATCCTCATCCTCACCGAAGATGCCAATGCGACGGCAGATGGCCACAGCTGTACCTTTGTTGTCACCTGGAATGGTGGGGTTGGGGGGCAGAAAAGGTCGATCTTTGCTTGATTTCTTTTAAAATTAGACTGCTGTTCTGAATTTGATATGTATACTGACCAGTTATCATGATGACACGGATCCCTGCGGCCCTGCACAGGTCAATGGAGCTCATGACTTCCTTACGAGGAGGGTCAAGCATGCCAACACAGCCCACAAAGGTCAGGTCCGTCTGGGGATAATAAAGAAAAGTTTGGTGCCCTCTGAGCTACGTCTAAGCAAGAAATGAAATGCTAAGATCTCCCATGAGGGTGAAACTATATGTTTGTTCCACGTCTATAGTGAATTAATGTTTCTGTTCTCATTCTCCCACCTCGTAGTCTACAAACTTGGTGGAGTCCTCCAGGTTCATCTCCTCCCTCCTCAGAGGTGCGTCACGTGTGGCCAGGGCCAAACAGCGAAGAGTGTCCCGCCCGGTGCCCCATTCCTTGATGACTGACATGATGTGGTCTTTCACTGGGCCAGTCAGCGGTACACGGTTAGTGCCCACACGAACGTAAGTACAGCGGTCAATCACTCCCTCTGGAGCACCCTGATGACAGGAAAGACGATCATTTGTTTGTGCTTCTTAAACAGATGTTTGATTTCTTTATCTGTCATAAGTGTTTTATCATATTGTCTCTTTTGGAGCCTTTTTAGAACGACTTTTGGAAATATTTCTTTGAAATTCCATTTTTGTCTGGCTCATGTTACACACTCACTTTGACAAACATCTTGTTTCCCACAGGTGCTTTGGCCGACTTGGCAGGACAGCAGTAGACCGACATGGACTTTCTGTCTCTGGAAAACTCCAGGGTAAACTCCTTTCTCATCAGCTGCTTGATAACCTGTCAGAAAGTGAAGGCAAGAAGGTGAACTGGAGAAGCAGGTTCAAAAAGATAAAAAAGAAACCTGAAGCCAGGCACGGTCTGGCAAACATGAACATTGTAAATATTACACCTGCCATATACTTGTTTTTATTTTTGTTTTTATTTGTGTTTTTGTGCTTTTTCTTTTTTTTTTTTGCTAACTGAAACAAGAAAAATACTGATTTACAGGTTTTACGTATCAGGACATAATAAACAAAATAATCTGGTACTTACCTGCTCTTATAATTATTTAAATACAACCTCAGAGGAAAAACAGCACATGACTTATTACACAATTTTATTTTTTATTTAATAAAAACTAAGCCAAAATGCATTGCGGGCATTCCTTTATGCACAGCTCTCTTAAGGTCATGCAATAGTCGGGTTGAGGTCTGCACTTTTACTGGGCCACTTCAACACCTTGATTCTTTTCTTTTTCAGCCATTCTGTTTGCTGCTGTGCTTCGGATCATTGTCCTGTTTCATGACCCAATTTTAGTCAAGCTTTAGCTGTCGGACAGATGGCCTCACATTTTACTCTAGAATACTTTGGTATACAGAGGAGTTCACGGTCAACTCAGTGATTGTAAGGTGCCCAGATCCTGTGCCTACAAAACAAGCCCAAATCATCACCCCTCCACCACCGTGCTTCACAGTTGGTATGAGGTGCTGGTGCTGATATGCTGTTTTTGGTTTTCTCTAAACGTGGTGCTGTGCATTATGGGCAAACATCTCCACTATGGTCTCATCTGTCCAAAGGACATTGTTCCAGAAGTCTTGTTGTTTGTTCAAATGCCACTTTGCAAACCTAAGCTGTGCTACCATGTTCTTTTTAGAGAGAAGAGGCTTTCTCCTGGCAACCCTTCCTAACAGACCATATTTGTTCAGTCTTTTTCTAATTATACTGTTGTGAACTTCAAATTGTTTGGAAGTGGCCTTATAATCCTTCCCAGATTGATGGGCAGCAAAATCTGTTATTCTCAAGATCATTGCTGATGTCTTTCCTTTTTGGCATTGTGTTAACACACACCTGAATGCTCCAAAACTGCCAAAATTTCTTTCATAGAGGTGCTCACATTTTGCTGATGATCAAGTGCATTTGATTAGCAGCACCTGGCTTCTACTTTCCCTCTGAATTCCTATAGAAGCAGTATGGGTGCACTTAGTTTTTCATATACTGCTTCTGCATTTTGGTTTAATTTTTAATGAATAAATAATGACATGGTGTAATATGTTATGTGTTTTTGTTCATATGAGGTTGTATTTACCTAATTTTAAGACCTGGTAAGGACCAGATAATTTCATTTTATGTCTTGATATATAACCGTAGAATTGATAGAGAGCATATCATATTTTTACCATGACTGCATTTTCATTCTTTAAGTCGATATGGGAAACCTGTTAGCTCATTTATATGTTCATAAACAATGCAGCAACATTAGCATTAATTTGATACTGTGTTTCTGGCAAATCACTATATTCCAATATTCACTCACTTTTAGCTTTATTTTTTAACCTGAGGGAAATATCTAGCTTTATAGCAACTAAATACTCCACTATAATCACCACCTAGTTGCTAATTATGTTTGTCTGCAGCAGTTTAGTGCTTCTTTAAAATAAGTTATTAGTATTTGTTCTCTGAAAGCAGAGACCTGCTACTTCTGGAAACCAAGATGACCTTAGCAGTTATATAGCAAGGAATAATACCAAACTAATGTGAAATACATTGAAATGCCCTTAACAGATGAAGGTAATTATTTTATTTTGTCATTTGTTACATTATAAACAAAAAATATGATTATAGTTTTTACATATTTTAACTAAAATGATTGTGGCTGCTTAACATCCAGGTAAAACTGCATAAGCTTTAATGATTTCTTTAGTCTCGAGACAAATGTCACCTAGGTTAGTGAGGTGTCTGTGTGAAGAATAATTTGCTACATGCTGTATCAGATATTTGACAGACTTACAGAACAGCAAGCATTTGCCCTTTCCACTTTGGACAGGCCGCGTACTTCAGTGTTGAACACATTCATCTTCTCCACCAAACAGCTCAGGGCCGTCTCAGTGGCCTCACCCACCTTCTCATAAATACCCTTGGACTGCATCAAGGAGACAAAGAGTTCATTAAAAATAGCTGAGCACATTTTAAGAAGTTTTTTTTTCAGCAGGAAAGCATAAATGTTATGAGCATAAAAAATCCTAACTGCTCTACAGACCTCGTTGTAGTCCAGAGAAGAGTCATTGCACAGAGCGCAAATAGTTGCCAGCTCAACCAGTCCATCATACTGTCCGCACTTCACAGACACACCATTCTTTGTTCTGGTCAAAAGAGACAAAAATCGTTAGTCTTGTTTGGTCTGTTTTTCAGTGTTGGGTCATGGTAGCCATGTGTTGATCTGTCTCTTACACTTCTCCCTCAGGGGTGTACTTTGAGCCCGAAATGTCAAACTGACAGAGGGAAACGCTGTCGGTGTCAACCTTATCAATGACGAACATCTGCATGGAAACACAAAAAAAAAACAGGCATTTTATCGGATCTCCTTTTACTTTAGCACACTTTTTGAATAAAAATGTGTGTAGGTTTATTTGTGTGAACCCACCTTGGTTACACACATCTGGTTGGTGGTGAGGGTGCCAGTCTTATCGGAGCAAATGACTGAGGTGCAGCCCAGGGTCTCGACAGAGGGCAGGCTTCTGACGATGGCGTTCTTCTTGGCCATACGACGTGTTCCCAGTGCAAGGCAAGTGGTGATGACAGCAGGCAGGCCTGCGATGGGCAGTGGGAGAGCTTAATCAGAGAGGTACTGAACAAATTAAGCTGCTTTAAAACAAGAATGAGTTGAAAGTTGAACAAAACTTGAAGAACTTCAGAGATGAGAACAAATGTTTGATTAAAAACAGTTGAACTTCAGGGACGCTGCCACTTGGCAATTCGACAACAGTGGGGGTCCCTACACCGCCCTTAACACATCAGCTGGAGCTCATCCAGACTACTTTGCTCTCCAAGGCTATTCCTGTGGGAAGGGCTGGTGCGAGTCATTCAGCACTCCTGCACATGGAGGGTGATCTGCGTTCACATTCTTGGCAAAAACAATGGTGTGGTCAAGGTCTGGAGATTGTCCAGTTTAGTGACATTATCACGGCATCTGTGTGTACAGATAATGTTGTCCTTTTGGCATCATCAGGTTGTGCTCTCCAATTAACTTTGGCACAATTTACAGCTGAGTGCAGAGTGATGGGGAGACCTTACAAATCAGAGTGTTCGTGCCTCACAAAATGTAATCAGGCATGAGACAAAGATGGTAAATATGGAAGTTCAAAGGTTTTACTAAGAACTGAATTCAAGGAGGTTTTGTCCGTATAGGGTTTCATCTCACATTTTTACTTTCAGAGTAATAAAAGGTCTTAAAACTTCAGTGTGGAAATTAGAGATGTACTGCTCATCAGCTGCTTTCTGGGGCATACACCTGTTTCTGTCATTTCTAATCTAATCCTTAACTTTGAAAACTCTGCCTAGGAGTCTCCAAAGCCTCCTGCATTGTCCACTGGATCAAGAGTGGCAAAAACCGGCCTAAAGCCAAGGAACTTCTATTTGGAAGGTTGTTAAGTGTCTTATTTAGGTTCCTAATTACAACCAAGAGGCTGCAAAACCATTAAGACTGAACAATGTACTGGACTTTAAAGGGTCCCTAATTTGGAAATTTCCATGTAAAATTTTTATTCTGGTATTCCGCTAGAATAGTTTTGCCTGTTTAACAGTTTAAAAAAGTACTCTTCTCTTACTATAAGGGTCGTAGTGTATGTATGTATATACGTCTGTATGTACCCTATCTCCTCCTTAACGGGTGGGCCAGCCTGAACAAAACTTTGCACAGAAAATGTCACACATACAGCGATTATTAACATCTATATGTTTTTAAAAAAGATTTATTATAAATCCCAATTCTTTTTATTTAACTATATATTATGTTAATTTCATCATCCCACTGTGAATGCAATGTTACGTTCTCCATTTGTGTTTCTTTCACATGTTACATTCAGCGTATTGAGTTTTTGGATCACGGATTATTTTACATAACATGACCTCATCATTGAAATTTTGACCATCTTTAATATGAACATCCACCATTGTCACAGTATATGTATGACAGAAAACAAGGAAATGCATTGTAATATC
>VUQS01067642.1:0-17088 GCA_015108495.1 Heterochromis multidens | reverse complement strand
AGAGCATGGGGCTCCCTGTTTCTGACAAACATCTGCTTCTACAAATTGAGAAGACCTCGCTGAAGGTGCTTCTTTAGGAGTACATCAGAAGACAGGGGAAGGTTCCAGGCTAGACCCAGTACACTAAGTATCTCACCCCAACAAATACTGCCACAGAATCCCTTTTCTAGTTACTGGTAAGAAAATGAATAAAGGTGGCTTATTTGTCATTTCTTATACGCACAAAAACATAGTTAAACACAAAAGAATTTTGAATAGACTGGAAACGACATCACAGATGAGCTACACAGCATGAATATTTGATATGGTTGAGCAATCAAATAGAAGTTAATCCCAGGGGCTTACCTTCAGGAATAGCAGCCACAGCCAAAGCCACAGCAATCTTGAAATAATAGATAGCACCACGGATCCAGGAGCCTCCATGGACGGGGTCATTGAAATGACCGATGTTGATTATCCACACGGCCACACAAATGAGGGAGATGACCTGGAGGACAGGCAGCAAGGGGGCCGTGTGTGAGACATTACTTGTAATTTTCAACCTCAAGCCAGCAATATTAAAATGTTTATGACATGAGTAAATTAAACCGGTGCAGGCGAAACAATCTCTGAAACACTGTCTGTCTCACCCACCTTTGAGAGCTGCTCTCCAAACTCATCCAGTTTCTGCTGCAGAGGGGTCTTCTCCTGCTCGGTGGCAGCCATCTGGTCACGAATCTTACCGATCTCAGTAGAGACACCAGTTGCAATAGCAATACCAGTGGCTTTACCAGCAGCAATGTTGGTGCCCTGAACATTGATTTAAAAGAGAGTGAGACAGTCACTGGAAGGTTAGTTGTAGAATCTGGACCTGAAATATGTGACTATCAGATGAACAGCCAGGAAACTCTGTACAGAAGTGATGACCAAAGGATTAAACATAATGAGTGTGGTGATATGTCTTGACAGTTATTGGATGGTTATTCTTTGACTTTTTTCCTACTCTGGTCAAAGCTTTAATCTCTATAGTAATTTAATTTATTAATACCTTCAAAACTACTAATGATTTTGCCAACAGCCTCAAATACATTTTGTGTAGTGCTAATTACAAAGGGTAATGGTTAACACAATCAGTTGGTGAATATGTAAACATTATAGTATAATTGCTAGCCAACAGCATGATAACACTAATGTGGAAGTGCCTTGCACTCTTTCGACTGTGTGTGTAGAAGTCTATGAGAAAATGAACAGTACATCTCTAATGCGTTTCTTGTCTAGTCTAATATAGCAAAGAAAAGTATGGTCCCATTTACAGTAAAATGGACAATAAAGCAGGCTGTGTCCTCGGTTTCCCACTCACATCCAACCCCTGCTTATTCTGCGTTGAGTTGACTAGATATTGAACATAGTGTCCAACTTTTCTGGTAACTAGATTTACTTTTAAGCTTGTTTGTTTTGTTTTATGTTGTTTTTTTTTTTCCAACAGGCAAAACTAGCATCCAAATTAATAAGAATGAATACCAGATCCACTTTGCTAATCAAGTTAGCAGTACACTGTAGCAAATGTGTGCTTATTGGTTCTACAGACTCTTCAGATATAGAATTGAAAGATGTAGAATTGGATGTATCCAACATCAAACAACAGAGGGTTCATAACAGCAGTTAACAAATATGCAGATGTTTCTTGATTGATGTCATGCACACATTTATTTTACTTTTCCGTCATACCGGATATGACACAGCCACTGGCCTTGAGGGAAAAGTATGTATTCCTCGACTGGTTGGAGAGTGGTTCCTGGAGGTTGCTGGCTGTCGCCAAGTGAAATCAGCACCAAAAACCTCCCCGTGATTGTTGTGTTTGCGAGCAGATTACTGTGGTCACTGGTAGTTTGCATGGAAGACGCCAACTTGTCTGCAAACACTTGCTAACTACTAGCTGAGCGGTAGTAAAACTGGAGAAAGTCCAACCAAACCGGAAATGGAGACCATTTGCCTTCAAACTAAAAGTTGTGCCTCAGCGCTGCAGCCAATACCTTTGAAAAGGCGCAACGTTTACTTTGAAAGCGAACAGTCTCCACTTCTGGTTTGTATCACACTTTTTACAGTTTCACTACTGCTCAGAGAGTAACTGGAGAGTCAGTGTGTTCCACGCAAACTACAGGTGACACTCTGCTAACAACCAAAGCAATCGCAAGGAGGTTTTCGCCAACTGGTCAGGGAATACACATTTTTCCCCAGTAACCAATGGTTACAAGGTGGTCACGGACCAGTCTCCAGGCCTGTGTGACTGGAGCCTCATTCACTTGATCCTACATTGTCACCCTGATTGTCACATGTCCAAAAGGGCGGACATGTTAATGTCACATGGTTAGGAGTCACGTGTCTGCAATGCATCATAGTGGCTATGTCCATTTTTTATATACAGTCTATATGCCAGCATAATAACATGCTGATATTAGCATGGTATTTAGTACAATGGCTGTATTTGAACAATTGTTGTATACAGTCTTTGATAAAACATCTTAAGTCGTCTGAAGTATAGCAGTATATCAATTTCTTTCACTTACAGACGTGAACCATGTCCGTGAATAGATGCTATAGTACTACTAATAAATGCTTGCAACAAGAAAACCTAAAGCAAATGTTAATCTCTCATTTATGATAGTGAAATGCTACAATTTTAAATCGCTTTCTGCCAAGAGAGAGTTTCCCTAATAACATTAACTATGGGACAGTATCAAGACCCCTGCAAGTGAAGCAGCTAATTGGTAATATGAATGAAATGAATCAGCCATTAATTTTAATTACACGTTCTTTTTGTATTTTGACATGTGAAAATTGGATCTTGAAGTAAGAGTTAATTGCTTAATAGCTTTAGACAGCACAGAGCAGGCATTCAGCATGACAACAATAATGAAGTGCCACTTGGACTGACAGTTAACATCCACAATTTCTCATCATTATAAGTTACACCTGTGGTTTCTCAACAATAACATGCAAAATGTCTGCTCTAATGGTTATATGGTGGAACAATGAGCTCCAGTTGGAAGCTAAAACAAGCAGCAGGTGGGTTTTGAGAAGTCTGATGGAAATATAAAGGTCAAGAAGAGCAGAAGGCAGGAAAAAGACTCACAGAGAACAACATGTTCTTCTTGTCCTGGTTGACAGCTCGGGGGTCTGGAACTGGATCTGTGTGCTTGATCACGCTGACAGACTCACCTGCAGACACGAGTGTTGGATGGAGCGGTCAGGGAAGGTGACAGAAATCAAAAAAGTTTGTTTTTGGTTTTTTTGTCTGCGACAAAACACATACCAGTAAGAATGGACTGGTCCACACGCAGGGTTGTAGATTTGATGGAGATGATCCTGATGTCAGCCGGTACTTTGTCACCAACTAGTGTTCACAGAATCGAACCCAAACACAAAAACAGACCCTTCATTAACATTAGTTTCTTTAGTGATTTATTTGTTTGGCAGCATTACAGTGAGAAGAGCGCCATGACAATCTGACTGTAGTGTTACAGCTGGCTGGAGGAGGAGGGGAGGGGGTGTTTGACTGGTTTTAGCACTTTGGATGGATAGTGTTGTTGTTGAAAACCGATACTACAGTAAGAGTCGGAGGGAGAGGGAGACCTTGGGGAGATCATGAAATGAAAAGAACAGGTGTACAGCAAACAGAGGGAGAGACAGAGGAGTGAGTGCTTATACTCAAGCTTATTCCTTTACTCACCCCCCCACTCCTTTTTCTCTGTCACTGCCTTATAAGGTGCCCTGTTGATTTTGAAGGACAGTCATACTTTTGTATTCACACTCTTGCATGTGACACTATTAGCAGCAGCAGTGATGGTGAGAAGTTTAATGTTTTAACTGCTCAAAATACAAAAAATACTTAAATTTAAATGACCCATTTCAGTCAAATTTTTTACCTTTCGTCCTACTTGACAAGAACAAGCTTACATGTAGACTGCTTTGGGTTGTTATGTCATCTTAATTCTGATCACATTTATGGGTTTCCAGTGGCTGGGCAGGTTTTAAATAAATGCAGCAGGTAAATCTTACCAGAGACCTCCACTACATCACCGGGGACGATCTCCCTGGCCTTGATTCTCTGCACACTCTTCCTGTCTGCCCTGTAAACTTTGCCCATTTCAGGCTCATACTCCTTCAGGGCCTCGATGGCACTCTCTGCATTGCGCTCCTGTTCCAAAAATGCACACAAAACAAACATAATCATTTAGGTTCCTTGACACCCTGCCGGATTGTGCAGCAAGCTGTGTTAGTGTCTTAAATCTTTCTTTTGCATTAAACTTGTCAACACTGTGACACATTCAGCCCCTGTAAGGTCGAGTTTTAGGTAGATAAAAAAATCACACATTTGTATCTCTATCTGCCTTTAAGAGGGTATGCACATAATGTGTGAAACTGGAATTACAAGATAATTAGTAAAAATAACACAATACATAGCATTTTTAACATTTACCTGAATAGAAATATATTTAAATATAAAATAGTCACTCATGATGGAAGACCTAAACAAAACATAATGCAATGCATTTGTGGCTCAGGAGATAGAGCGAGTCGTCTACTAATCGGAAAGTCAGTGGTTTGATCCTCTGCTACTCCAGTCTTCATGTCAAAGTATCTTTGGGCAAGATACTGAACCCTGAGTTGCCCCTGATGCATTTATGACTGGGGGGGGGGGTGTTTGTGTGAGTGTTTGACAAGGTGCTTAGACATAGAATAAAGTGGTGTGTGAATGAGGTTTGTAGTAAAAAGTGCTTTGAGTGCTCAGTTAGGGTAGAAAAGTGCTATATAAAAAGCAGATCATTTCAGTGGTTCCCCATAGGCTGTTCAGCCAGATTCATGGTTTCATCAAACATCATTAGTGTCAGACATGAGTTCTTTTTGTTCATCCAAACTAATCATTCATCTCTTAAACCACAGATTTATCTTGCAACCTCATAATATCCCAAGACTGTAAACTGCTGGGAAAGTATTTTGTATACAGGACTGTGCAAAAGTCTTGAGCCACCACTCATTTCTTTTTAATTTGCTAGTAAAATGAGAAATATGTGCAGCGATTTATTCAAACATGTGCAAACATACATGGAAATACAGTATATAAGGTGAAAACAGAATTTGTACAATTCTAATGTGCTACAAAGTGAATATTTGGTATGACCAACTTTATTCTTCAACACGGCCTGAACTCTCTTAGGCAGCTTTCTTTTTTTTTTTTCTGGGGGGGCCTCAGAAAAGTATTAACTGGATCTTGCACCTGCAGCTGAAAGAGGCAGCAAGCTGTCATGTCATATGTACCATCATCTACAGGCTGAGACATCCGTCAATTAATTTTCTTCTAATACATCATTAGCCCCCCTCTTTTTTTCATTTTTATTTTTTTTTTATGTGTGTGTGTGTGTGTGTGTGTGTGCCCGTGCACCTTTGTGAAGTTATGCCTGTGATCTTTGTACTATCCACATCCCAAAAAGTGCATAAGCTAGATAACACCAGGCAGTGTGGTAAATTATGCAGTGTGGACAACTTTACTACTATCATAGTCACCCGAATCACCAGAGTTCCAACATTATAACATAGAGTGTTGAGGTGATGATAACCCACATGCGCCCAGGAACCCCAGATGGTTGCAACCACTAGCAAAGATCAAGAGGCCGAGAACACCAGCGTGCTGTGTGAGAAAAATGCAAGAAAGCATCCACCAGTGTACAGAGCCCCCACGGAGATCTAGTACAAGTCAACCAGCACATCCCCGCCCCACCGAGGCAGTCTGGGCACCCAGAAAGAGTTGCAGCTTTCTTGTCATTTCTTTAAGTAGTCTTCAGGAATAGTTCTAGGCTTCTTGAAACTCTTCTTTGGATGTTGGACACGCTGCACATCAAGCTCTTTGGGAATCACCTTGTTGGTGCAAAAATGCTATTTTATGCCTGTCAAACTGTGTTATTGGATTTTTCCCAGATTCAATTTAAGAAATGGGAACAAATGATGTGTTTTTGCAACAGGCTGCTAATAAAAAAGTGCCTCAAGATACAATTTACAGTTATTGTAGGGTCTTTACCTTACAACATAAAGCACTTTGAGGCGACTGTTGTTGTGATTTCACGCTATATAAATAAAATTGAATTGAATTGAACTGAATTGATTCTTGCTAATTTGTCTGTTATGTGTAGACACAACACTGGCTCATCCCTTGAGTTTTATGCATGAATGATTCATAGGTCAGTGTTAATGGCTTAACAAACCAACAAACAAATAAAAACATTTCTCTTAAAATGGTCAGGTACAAGGACTGTACTTAAAATTAAGTGAAAAAGCAGCCAATGTCCAAAGAAAAACTTCAGACCTTCAGACAACCTGGAGAACTATTACTCAACACATTTAAAACATTTTTTTTTTAAGAAAGTCTGGCTCCTTGGAAGCAAAATATAAAGAAAAGAGGGGTGGCTCACGACTTTTGCACAGTACTGTATAGGGAGATCCCGTACAATATTCCTGCAGTAACTTTTTAAACTATACAGTGTAACGATTTTTGTCAAAGATATCAGTGAGCTGAATATAAAGGGACAGCCCTTCATACAGGTTTAGGGACTGACTCATGTAGCTACCTGTAGTTAGTCTAAGGATCAAAATAATAAAAAAAAAAAAAACATTATCCTGTATTTTCTGTATGTATCTCAGTATGATTTTATGTACAGCTGCAGCTTTGTTGCAGCTTCCATTGTAGTTCCAGATTTTCAGGCCTGGATTTCCTGTTTCGTGTGCTGATCATTATTAATTAATGCAGATTAAAAACAAAAAAATCACACAGCCGGCCAGTGGATTCCAACCCAGAACCTTCTTGACATGAGACGACAGTGCTAACCACTATACCACTGTGGCATAATTAATATTACCATGGTTTGTAATGCTTGTGGTTGGGATGCACCGATTTTGTTTTGTTCCGGGAAAACACATCATTATAAAAACTAATAAAAGCATTTCAGCTCTTCTTCACACTATCTTTGAGCATTTAGCCAGCCCTTGCTGTGCCAGATAATCATCAGGCACTGGCATTAGTAAATACGGATCAGTCATCAGTGGCATAGGCCATTGTTTTCTATTATCATGAGGCTTTCCTGATGTTTTTTTATATTAATTTCCGTCAGTTTAAACATTCTAAGTTAAAATACGTCTTATCATAAAGCAGATAGAGAGATTGTGCAATCATAATTTGGCAGGTTTCACAGATATTTAGCCCTCGGATTGGGGAAGTCAGACAGGCTGATGTTTCGTTCAGTCTGTGGTTTCTTCCAAGGCTGCCCCCGACCGCCTCAAAGTGTAAAGCCTAACTTATGCCAGCTGCCCTCCCTCTCTCCATTCTCCTCCTCATCCCCCATGTGTGAATCCTTGTGCATAGTTTCCAAATGACTACCGCAGGGTTGATATGAACCTCTCAACCACACACGCACAAAACGCAGGCCTGCCGTAACGTGATCGTCCCTCTGTATTTTTACTGAGGATTGCAAAGTGTGGATTGTAACGAAGCAGTTTAAAGCTTCAAGGCAGGACGTGTCCCAGTCTGTCAGTCTCCCTCCACACGCCCTGCTGGCTTAACCTTTCACCTTTTCACCTCCTGTTTACGTCATGCCTCTTGTTCTGGCTTTGCTTGATCTTTGAGATCTAAGCTACTCCTCTGGAAGGAGCGTGTGTGCTCTCTGTAAAGGACACAAAGCCTGAGCAGGCTGCTGATGTACGTGATTTATTGGGCGTGACTGTTTCTAAGTATAAGAGTCTATTTAGGTGTGTGTGTAAAAGACAGTATTCAGAAGCAGGTATGTGGCCTTGTGATTGCAGTTGTTTCTGCAAGTGTGTATGCGCGCGTGTGTGTGTGTGTGTTCATGTGCGCTTACTGACCTGCCACACTCCAACAACAGCATTCGCGATGAGGATGAGGAGGATGACGAAGGGCTCGACAAAGGCAGTGACTGTTTCTTCGCCTTCCTCAAACCAAGCCAGCACCTGAGATGGACACGGAGAGAGAGATGGTGCATGTTAGAGTCCAAATTTGTTTTATATATAGTTCATGTTTGATTTATGTTGTTTATAATGTTTGTGTGAAATCTGATGATGAGACACTAAAGATGTCAAAATGAAACCCTTGAAATTCAAATTTTCATGAAACCTTGTTACTAAAAAAAAAACCCAAAACTTTCTTGAGGAACAGTTGGAGAGCAGATCTTACACTTAAATCCAAAGATTGCTGGTTTACAGTGATAGAATAGCAAATTCCCATACTTGAGGCTCAAATTACAGCAAATGTTTAGCATTTGTACTTAATAAATTACTTAAATGAATCTATTTTCAATTTTTTTGGTTGCATTTTTCCAATCAACTAATTGATTCAGCCTGCTAGTTACAAATCCTGAACTGTAACCTCTTAAACTCAGATTTTTTTCCCTCCTAATTAATACTACAGTTCACAGGAAGAAAAACACAATTGGACATCATCAAACCCTTTCCTTTAGAGTTAAAATTATACATTGTTACCATCGTTAAGCCTGTGATACACAAGTGTCTTTACATTTGTTGTGCACCTGTCGCTCAGGTTGAAAGTGTTATCTTTTACTGCTGAGTAGCATAAAACATAAACATACATTTGTCACGGCTCGGAGCTATTTCTGCACTGCTCCAGGATCAAATGACAGTTCTCTTTGTCGCTGTTGTACTGTACGTTATCCTATGTGTGAAATCCTCCACATGTGACTCTTTTCTAAACCTATAGTCATACACGTGTGCGCCCCTGTGAGTGGGAGTTACACGTTACTGATGCTGGTATGTTTCGGAAAGGCCTTGTGTTGACATTGACACAGATTAGTTGCAGGCCACCGGAGCACGGACCTAACCAGAGAGAAAAGAGTAAAGTCCTCCCATCATTCTCTTGTAGCATTTAGTTTTTTGCTCAGCATCACGATCTTCCGTGTTTTCCATTTGCCTGCTTTTAATCTCACGTCTTTTCTCACCCTTTTTAAAAAAAAAAAAAATAGGCTTAATTGCCTGCTCTCTCCGGTCTGTCTTCACTGTGCTTCTCTTCAAAGACACAATCGATCTCCAGACTGAGCGTCAGAGCCTGTCAGCACCTTGCAGTGGTCGAACATTCCTGTGTGTATGAATAGGATGACCATGTATTTGCAGTATTTAGTGTTCTCTCTTTTAGAAACCATATATGACTCTGAATCTATTGCTCTCATTTGTCATTGTAACAAACAATGCCATTGTGCAACCCAATCCCCAGCCCCCCCACCGACTCTCTTCTCTGTCTCTCACTCTCTCCTGCTGCTGCAAGCCATCCCTCGTTCCTTCCATCCCTGATCTTTGTCCAAGGATACAGTTTCTCGTCCTGGCTTGAGACTTTCTTAAAATAAAGGTCCTGCCATGCACAGGCACTGCCACTCTCTTTCTGTCTTTCTCTTTCTCTTGTTCTCTCGCTATTTCACACGCAGACGTCAGGCCTTCTAAGGCCATAGTGACAGCTGTAGAGGAAGGCCTGAGGGCAGAGATGGATGATTAAAACAACGTGAACAACCTAGTCGCCTTCTTAAAGCTGCTTCGGACAGAGCAACAGGGAGGGGAGGATGATAAGGGAGAGGGATTCCTTATGCCAGTGTGAGTGGCACTAAAGGTAATCTAATAACTTGGTGATGTACATGCTGTTTTGTCAGCTGAGGTGTGTGTGTGTTTGGTGAGGAGTCAGAAGAGATGCAGCTCAGATCCTAGACAAGCCCCCAGTTATGTAAAGATGAAGTTCATAAATCGTAACATAAAATCGAGACACGAAAGGCCGCCAAACGGGGGGTTTTACTTCAGTTGCCACATATTTTTAAGTTAAAATTAGAGGTAGAGTCTAAAAAACAGCCACACGAGTGCGGTTAGCTCCAGCTGCAAAAGAATTGCGACCATCCAGAGGTAGCCCTGGGCTGCGTTCAGCCCCGGCAAACGAGAGAAAACGTCCCTCAAGGATTGCTGCACACTGTTGCTCACAGTTTAAAGGAAACATGTCCTCAAACCCGGCAGAGTTCAAGAACTTTTCAGGCCTTCTCAGGTGTGAGCACCAAACAGAGACTCTTGCACTTCCACTGTATGGCCACTGGGCATTGCAGAGCAGTGTAACACAACTCACCACTGACAACTGCTGCTCACTCTTGCTGTCACTTTCTTTATTTGCTGCTCCTATGTAATCCTCAATCCTGTTCTTCTCTTTTTTGTTATACAGCCTCAGGGATTGTTAATTTGAGATAATCTTCAACTGGAGGAGCTTGTTGTGGATAGACTTAGACAAAGAATGTAAAGTGCTAATAAGACTTTCTGATTGCTCAGCCTCAACACACTTAATACTAAATAACCTATCAAACATACGATCTACCAGATTTCTAAAACTTGAATTCCTGTGAGAAACATTTCAAATCATGTAAGAGGCTGGAAGGGGAACTAATGAAATTTATGATGTCTGACATACAAGAAGAGGTTAGAAAATCTACTGCACGTGGTCTACATCACTGAAATAACAAACACAACTATTACATGTACTGCTGAGAAAATGTCTGTACTGTGTTGGCTAGTTTGTCTCTTCTTAACTCTTTCCCCCATTAAGACGACATTTGATGACCTCCCCAGTACCCTTAATGACGAGTTTTTACACCTCAGTATATATCAATAAAGACATGGTTTGACAATCACTAGAATAGTTTCTGTGTTTGTCCACGGGTAGCTGCATAGGCAGAGACCACCCTCACCAACTTTTGATGCAAACGCAGTCATTTTGTTTTATAAGCAGGCCTGAAATATGACAGAAACCACTCAGTTCAGAAAAGAGCTTCAAGGGTTACTCCTAGTAGGTTTTCAAGGGGAAGAGTAAAAACATCATGTTATGTTTTGCTTTTTCAAGTTACTTTTTAAGGTACCTGGTGTAAGTAAATGTAAAATGGGGGGGGGGACTACAATGCTACACAAATAGGGAAATATGTCTTTTCACTATAAGATGATGATGAATGTTTTCTGAATGTATGCAGGCTCTGGGCATTCGACCATGAATATTTCAGTGTGAAAAACAGAACTTCATGAATATTACAGAAGCAGATGCTTTGCATTATAAAACTCACAAAAGAGATGCAGGCTGCCAGCAGCAGGATTCTGACCAACAGGTCCTCAAACTGCTCCACCACCAACTCCCAGATACTCTTACCTGATAAACAGATACAGAGAAATCTTTTAAAATGTTATTCAATGTCAATACATTGTCAAGAATTCCTGTGATTATACATGCAAGACTAATGAACAAACAGGATTAAATGGAAAAGATAGTGATTGTGATTGAGGCAGAAACACATATTTGATGAATGATGATTAACTTTGTTATTTTTTAATGCCCTCCCACCAATTGGTGCTCTGCTACCAAGTCAGCTGCAAAGACTGAGGCTGTTTTAGTTTGGGTTTGAATGCACAACAAATGCAGTCATGATCAACTCGTTTCTTTAGCAGCATGTGGTGTAAACACATTATTACCATACTGGAGCCAGTAACAAGTGGTAAACAAACACATGGGACCAGGCATGACAGTGAGGGGAACAGTTGTATACGGATGTTAAAGGAGGCATGCAGGGGTTTAATGCTTTGAGTTGACTCACCTTCCTCTGCTGGCAGCTCTGTTGGTGATGAGAGACAGAGAACATTAATAAAACACAACACTTACTACATTTGTTCTGTTATTTGCAGAGTGAAAATGCAGCAGATCAACAGATTTGACCCTAAAACCATCCAGAAGCCAAAACATAGAATAAAGGAAAGATTATATTGCAGAATTCACACTTTCCTCACCAAATAGAGGCCCTGCTGCCTGATTTAACGCAACAATAAAAGAACACTTTACTCCAAAATGCATGCTCAAAAACATGCTTTCTCTTTACTTTAGTGAATGTAAGATTTTCTAGTGAATACATGTGAAGCAGAGGTAGGGATATTCATGATGGGTCTTTTTCCATTAAGATATGCCAGTACCAATTATTTGGACTCTTAAGCCAAGCAGTTATCAGCATACAATTACATTCGTGCCTGTGCTTTCCCTGCTGTGATAAGCCAGTGTCTTTTGTGAAAAAAGGCCTCTGATGCTTTCTTTACAAAACTCATTGAGAGTGCAACAACTGAGCAAACTCCATCTGCTGAGACAAAAGTAAATATGTTGACCTTGAGTCAAGAAGGGACTCTCGTGCCTAAGTGCACTCAGTTTCAAAATACAAATAAATTACCCCCAATCTAAACTAAAACCAGTAGCAGTTGTCAGAAACTTGACACCCTGATGCACCTGCTCCACAAACATAACTCCTGCTTTGTGTCAGTCAGATAGTTTCCCTTAATTAGACCAGCATCACAAAGTCACACACAGCTTTGAAACCGACACTGCTGCTACTTGTCCTCCTTCACCTTCCCCCCCTCCCTCTGTGTCTCTGTTCCTGCCATTTTATCTTGTGAAACTCCAAGGTACCCTGTATGTCTGCCATCTCTCATCCAAGCTAAATCTGATGCATGTGCTCCTTCTCCTGGACCTCCCCATCATGTGATTCACCATCATTCATTACTACTCTTTCCTTCCACTCTCCAAGGCTCCATCCAAGTGTTCCTTCTAGTCATCCATCCATGCATCTCTTTCTCTCCCTCACCATTGTAGCCATACTTTTCCAGGCTCTTCTTAACCTGCTCAGGTGACAGGCCGGTGTCTTCAGTGACGCCAAAGTAGGACAGAACGTCCGCTGACTCTTTGGTGTGTGCATTCTCCATCCTCACTCAAACGGAGAGGCTTCAGGATAAAAGGGATAGAAAATAAAAATGTACAGAAATGACAGCTGGCCAAACACTGAAACTTAAAACAAATGAAGCTGCGTTCACCCACCACTTTCTTGAAGTGTGGGATTGGGATTAAAAACTGGCAACCCCCCTTGCGTTCACACTTGCTCTCTCGCTCTCTCTCTCTGCCCCCTCTCTCTCTCTGGGCTGTTGCTCTCCTCTCGGAGCCCTGGACCAACAGAAAGTGCAACCCTGCAAACTGTCCTGAAAAGTTTTATAGAGATGAAAAAGTTGCCCCATTGGTGCTTGTCCACCATGCACTCACCTCTCATTGGATGCGAACGTCACAAATAGAAGGGCAGGGATGGCCCTGTGGTAAAGAATAGGCAGAGGGGGGAGGTGGGA
Source organism: Heterochromis multidens (assembly GCA_015108495.1). NCBI lineage: Eukaryota > Metazoa > Chordata > Actinopteri > Cichliformes > Cichlidae > Heterochromis > Heterochromis multidens. Next base: position 3,873 of record VUQS01067642.1, on the reverse strand, counting down.
GAGGGCAGCAACTGCAGAGAGGTCCCAGCATGCTGGAAATAAGATGTGCATAAGAGAACATGCATGGTTAGTAAGGAGAGGCAACATAAAGGCTGTCTGAATCCACACTGGTGGGCACGTGTGTGTCCACATGTCTGAAGACACATGGACACTCATTCACTCAGTAAATGAATAAAAGAAACGTAAAAGACACTGAAAGATGTCAGCTTTTTAGCAGTGGGATGTAAGTATATTTGCAAAAATACAGCACATTTTAAGTACCTGATTTCCATTTTTAAGTGGTTCCCAACCTTTAGATTTGACCTGCTTGGGGCTCCTTTGTCTTTTTTCATCTGTTTTGCATTTCTTCTTTAAACTTCTCAGATGACAAATTACTAAGTGGAGGAGACAAGACTGAAAACCAATACTGAATGGGCATCTTTTACTTCTGAAAACCAATGGTGCTGCATCCCACCATGCAAAGAAAACCCATATAACTGTGATCCATGAGCATCTGTGTCTTCTACGGGCACGAGATCACTTAAGATGGACTGACGCAAAGTAGTCAGATAAATCAAAACCTTAGATTGCTGACATTTTGACATTTTACAGTGTCAACTTTTTTTTTTTTAAACTGGGCTAAATCATAAAGTTAGGCCCATAAGTTTGTGGACAGTATCACCTTTTCTTTTAGTCTTAGTCTTGAACCAAGATCTGATTGAAGTGCAGACTTTAGGCTTTAATTTAAGGGGTTTAACAAAAGTGTTACATTTATTGTTTAGGAGTTACAGCCATTTTTATACACAGTACACCAATATCAGCTCAGCTCAAAGGAAAGTGGACAAAGTAACATCATTTTAAATATAAGGATTGTGCTCAGTAAGCTCAGTACTTATTCCACTGCTGGACTTTGGACATCCTTATCCATATATCAAAAGAGGAACAAGAACAACTGCCCCTCCTCTGCTAATAATTATTAATAATTAATAATAATTTGAATTACTTTTCTTTCTACCTTGTATAGTGTACATTTTTCTTCTATTGTTGTATATTACTATTGTTATAGGTTATAGGTTATAGATTATGCTGCATCTCTTTATTCCTACTCTATTTATTTAGCTGTTGTATTAATGTGAATTTCCTAACTGTGGGACTAATAAAGACTACCTTGTCTTATCTTATCTTATCTTCACATCATGTGGAGAGGTTATTAGCTTTACAGTTTTACAACTGCTTATTACCTGTTTATTATAAACTGTTTATTACCATCCATCCATCCAGCCATCCATTTGTTTTTCTTAAGTGCCTATCCAATTCACAGTCACAGGCTGTACTGGAGCCTACCCCAGCTGTTATAGGGCGAGACATGGGATACACCCTGGGCAGCACGGCAGTCTATCGCAAAAATACTCCACTTTGTATTTTTAAATCTATTGTAATGTTTCACTATGTATCACCCCATTCTCCGCCTTTCTTCCTTCCTGTCACATTACAACACCCCTAACCATGGAGCACAACACAGAAGCTTGCAGGCTTTTTTGGTTTATGTGTGAGGTCAGAAATTGTCATTCTAGGGGGGCAGGTGCCATATTTGAGCGCTCAGTTCTTATAATACATCCACAGTCCCAACTGGTCTGGTCTCGGTTACCTTGTCGTCACATATATCACATGACAAAGCAACAGGTGTGAAAATGCATGTGCATGCCCATGCTGAAAACATAATGCACGACCAAGTGTAAACAGAAGGGAACCCTGCTGGGACCTGTTATCAGCTGCAAATTGACTTACAAGTCTTTAAAACCTGCAACGGCAAAAAAGTTTTGGCAATTAGGTGCTGCAGAAACAACCTGTCAACACATCACTGATTTAATGTTTCCTTTTAGGCCGATGTGGGCAAGCTTTTAGCAAAAAAGTTGCTTTTGTGTTTCAAGACACCTGATATGGTAAGAGGTTTCCTATATGGTGCCTTTAGATTTGTAGGTCCAGGAAAGTGCTCATTCATCTAATGAACTGCCAAGGTTTTGATTTGTACACAACATGCACATGAGCAACAATCACTTCATGAATGTCAGACTGAAAGTTGCTCTATGTTTGGTCTCCACCAACTCCAAAGGGAGCGGTCTTTCTCTTTCTTCGATAAATATGGACATTTGGCCTCATTTACCCCCCAAGCAGTACGGGGAATCTCATATCTCAATATTTTAGTCAGTATCAGATAATTTTTTACCTCAGACTAACTTTCTTTTGGGACATGACCAAATTTTTGGGAGTGATTGCCATCCAGGTGTCCACACTGCCTCCATTACAGCTCCAACAATTTGGAGAATTTGCTTCTGATGTGGGGTGAAGAAAAAACAAATCACGGTTTTCCAGCTAAATACTTTCTACTTCTTCGAGCTTGTGGATGAGCGTTGTGCACTTAATATTGAACACCACTCCTCTTGCGATATTCCAATGTTGAGTTCTTTTTACCCCACTGTATTTTTATTTATCTATTTTATTTTACTTTTTAAAATTATTTTTATGCTATAAGTATTATTATCATTTTAAATTGCTGTGCAGCTCTTTGGTTAACTTCTTAAGTGTTTAAATGTGTTATATAAATGAACTGACTGGACTAATGTTTGTCTGTTTGCTGTCAGTACTGAGCAGGTACAGCCTGGTCGGCTTTTTGAAGTTTTTCAGGGGAAGAATAACCGACTGTTGCTTCTGGAAATGAGAGTTAAACCACCACAGCGAAGTGGAACAGCTACACTGAAATCCTCTTTAGAGCCGAATGGTCATTTTTCTATTTTCAAAGCCAACATCCCTAACTATAATAAGGACCAAATAAAAAATGTCTTTAAGGTTTAAGTTTTCAGATTATACTTTCATCTGAGAAGCAAAGTTGAGATGGTTTAGATATGTGCAGAGGAGGGATAGTGGATATGTTGGGCAAAAGATGTTGCAGATGGAGTGGCCAGGAAGGAGGAAAAGAGGAAGACCTCAGAGAAGATTCGTGGATGTAGTGAAGGAGGACATGCAAAGGATTGGTGTGACAGAGGAGGATGCTAGGGAGAGGGTGATATGGAGGCAGATGATCCGCTGTGGTGACCCTTAAAGGGAGCAGCTAGAAGAAAAAGTATAAGACAGAAGACAGAAGAAGATAACATGTGCCATGAATGTGAACTCTGATATGACCACCAACATAAGACCAGAAAAAAAAACATGTGGAAGCAGACTAGTCATATCTCTTGATGCATGCTCAATAATCCAGGTAAAAGAATCCCAATCTCCCCAATCTCTGGGAGGATATGAAAAATGACAGGCTAGCCTTCTTAGACTGCGAGATTTCCATCAGCAATGGGAGACATTTGAAAGTCAGTGTGTACCGTAAACCAACACATACGGATCGGTATTTAAGGTTTGACTCTCATCATCCACTGGAGCACAAATTGGGTGTCATCAGGACGCTACAACACAGAGCGAACACCATCCCCACAGACACAGCGGCCAGGGAAGCAGAAGAACATCATATCAAAAAGGCCCTGAGTAAATGTGGTTATCCCAGCTGGACATTTGTCAAAGCTGGGAAGGCACCTAAAGAAGGCTCCAGGCGATCCAGGAGAGAAGAAGGACAACTGTTGCCTAAGAGAAAACCTTTGGTGATCCCTTATGTGTCAGAAGTATCGGAACAGCTGAGACGCATTTTCTCAAAACACCACGTCTCTGTGGCTTTCAAACCCCAAAACACGCTACGCCAAAAATTGCTCCACCCTAAGGATCGGGTCCCCCGGCACAAATAGAGTAATATCGTGTACGCTGTTAAGTGCCAGGAGGATTGCCGTGACTTATACATTGGAGAAACCAAACAACCTCTGGCCAAGCAGATGGCACAACACAGAAGAGCTACCT